>LUCM01002144.1:0-53619 GCA_008360955.1 Fasciolopsis buskii | reverse complement strand
CTAATATCGCTAGAATATGGTGGAAGGAATTCGTGAGCACCTCAGTGGTTAGGAGTGAGAGTACATTCTTTAGAAAATGCACTGAATCAACAGGTGAATATGGTTGGGTAGCGTTTTGCACATGCTCCCCGTTTTATGCTGTTCGAGGCATGTAATGGTTGATTATAATCAGTCGATGACTCGGCAGAAGGACATGGGAGCCTTAATCGGCGGAAAGACTCGTACAGACGAAGTTAGACTTCCAGGTTGGGGTGCATGGGGTCCCCCCAGAGGTAGCGGTTGGAGACAGTTGGTAGTAAGACTTGATGTCACAGCTGGTAGGGTTATTGCATCTAAAGTCTTTCCTCTTCTGTATACTTGTCCAGCTTATTTCGCTACCTGTCGTCATTTCTCGTGCTTTTTCCTCCTCTTGAGCAGATGGTGTTGTGAGATAGCAACCAAAATCGGAGCTTTTTGGTGCAAGGTTAATGCTTTCAAGGCTGAATTGAACCCAGCCTTTCTTGTAAATCGGTGCATTCACCGATTCACACCGGTGACTGTTTAATCTTTTCTTCAGATCAACCTCAGTAGTTTTGTTAACCTCGGCGCCAAATTATCACCTTTATCTTTGAAAAAGAACGGGAAAGTCAAACACCCAACAACGTTATGCCTTATTCGAAAGTGACCTCCATTTGCGGTAGAGAACTGATATCTGTGTCCATTGTTTAACTTGATTTCTCAAGTTACCGGTCCACTAAGGCAGTGGGCCAGTTAAGATACTGCAGACGGAGTGCCTGCGGTAGGCCTCTGTATCCTTGGATCAGTGCTCTTATCAGACGGTAAATATTGCGGCTACCGCCGGTGGTTGCGGCATTTCCCGTCCATTGTTGCTCTCGGTCGTTTCTCGGGCTTCGCTTCATCTGACTTATCATTGTGACATCTGCGAGGCGGATCTGTTAGCATCTAGTGCAGCAAGTGGCTTCGAAAATGTCCATCTTTCTGAGGTCTGCACGCACTGTAGTTCTGCTTGGCATCTGTCGCTTAGTGCAGAACATGATCTCTCAAAATTCTTTCGGCTTTTGGATATCTGACTTCATCGATAATCGTACCAAAAGCCCCGACTAAGACTGAGTTTGTCGGTTATTGTCTGGAACAACTGTGCAACGAAGATTGACCAAAGTGTGCATACTTAATTCGTAGGAGTCGATGGTACCCCGAACGTTTGTTAAACTATTATTAAAGGCTCCAGATTTGACCCATAGTCGGGATTCAGAGCTATATATTTTTTTTCCGGCACCTTTGCAGGTTGCGACTTAGAGAATGGACACCTAAATGGGGGCCAGACGTGTTTAATATGGGTTCATGCTTATCGAGTTGTCGGCCGCTAATGGGGGCGCCCAAATTGTGTTCCCTCTTGACAAGTGTGCTCCCTGTAGGAAGTTGCGAAATTACGATGGAACTGGCGTGGTTGGTAGGGCCTGTCACCAAGGAGAACATTGAACCTTGTCCAGTTCCATTTGGAGAGTCTCAGAAAAGACGAGCCAAATCATGGTGATCGAAGACAGGCTGCGCTCCCATGTGCATAGGAAAGAGGTGCAACCCTGAGCAGTGCTTGGTCACGGTCTGTAATCTGTCCCTCCATTGTTCACAGCCAATTTCATTCTTTACATCGAGCTAAAGCCCCCATGAAGCATGTCTTTCAACCGATGATTCCATTGGTTCGGTTGAACTGCTAGGTGCTAATGCAACCCATATGCGTTGTGGGCAATGAGCGACGAGTTACATTTGTCACGTTCTGCAGATTCTGGTGGCTTTTTACAGAGAATTCGCGCCGGCGATCGCCAATCAGATAAGGTCACGAGTTCGAATCCTCTCGTCGCCGGTCAGTTTCCCTGTTTGGCGGCCCTCTGTTGTCCGCGGCTTTCTTCCTGAAAATTGGTGTACATTGCCATTTCATTAATTAAAGGAAGTGAAAGGTAAAAGCTCCCAGGAGAAAACCCACCACACCATCGACACTTAGTCGATGAGCCTAGAACTGTTGTTCATAGTTAAGCGCCAACATAGTGGTCATTACCCTATGTGAAACCTTGGTGTGCGCCAGGTAATATTCGGTGTTAAAATGCAATAAAATCATTTTTCCTAGAGTCCAGTTCAGTTTGCACGAGAACCAAGAATAAATATTTGTTAACTACTCCTATTTTATTGCTCCTGTTATTTCCTCCCACGCCGATTCTTTAAATCTGTAGGTTTCCATACCATTCCCCGCATTCTTTTGAATTTATGTCATGCTCATTCGGACTTTTGACATGCCATTTCGCTCTTGAAGTATATTATTTCGGAAAGACCAAACTAATTGGAGCATTTAGTCGTTCTGATAGGTCCGAAATAGGACGCACGTTCGAGCGTCCGTAGTGCCTCAAGTTTGTGTGTTGCTTCATGACTTGGCGGTGAAAGTGGATAAGCATGCTCCTGTGACAACGACTGACCTTGGCTGTGTGTAATCTCTCGTGGTGATCGATCCCGCTGACCGATAACCCTAGGTGATCCATTGCTGGACTGTCATGTGGGCACCAGCCATCCCAGGCAAGATCGAGTGGTGTGCATCGAACGGCCCAAAGTCTTGGTGGGAAAACGAGGGTTGATATAAAGTTAGTTAACAAAATGAAGCTTAATTTCAGTGTCTATGGTTGTCTCAGTCTGTTAGTTCACTGTAGACCTTTACATCGGTTAGCAGAATTACGTATTCATGTATACATATTTCATACATACTACTAAGCAAAATGTCTGAGTCAAGAAAGAACGGTGAGCGTGAATTACCTGGGGTTCCTCTAGATCTTTCAACAGCAACTGGTATCAAATACCAGAAGAAAACATGCAAATTTTACAGCCCCACTAATGGCTATTTTACTTTACGGAACCTGACCGATATTCAATCGAATTTCAGCCAGCAGATTTTCGTTCACTTTATGCATATCAAAGATCACCTAGCAAATATTGCCGAATTTCAGTGATTCCTGTTGACTTTTGGAGTAAATTCCGTATTTTACACGCCTAAACGATCAATTCACTTGAGACAGTAACGTATGTGAATAAGTGAACAATCTACCCCTATTCCCAATATACCATGTTACCGCCAAAGGAATGGTCCTCATGATGTATGGTCATATGAAATCGTGCTCCGAGATTTCGTAATAGCCATCTATTTTAAGTTTCTAGAGTGAATATAATTCACGTGTCCCCATAATGGGAAGGAAGTATTTTCGAAGAGTCGAAAAAACACGGACGGCGTTGTTGTTTTATTTAAACACGACCGATTTGCTGTTCAAACTTAGACACATCTTCCATGTTCTTGAACGATTTAACTCTTTATTGTTCCAGTAAATATAGCGCCTCTTCAGCAGACACGATATCGTCTATCATTCTTTCCCGGTCCCAAACAGCTCACTTACCTCAATTTGATTTAGTTCCATTCGCACATGAATAACTGAATCAATCAGGAAGTGCATATCGAAAAAGAGAAGAGCCAAGTACAACTAGTGACGTCATTTACCCTTGAGCATTAGTGGGATTTTGCAACAAATTTGGACACACTGCTGTGCCTCAATACACTAACCTGTGGTCTATCTAGAATAAGTCAATTTAGGTCACCCGTTTTACGGTCTACGAGGTCCTGGGCAAAATGGTTGAAGACCTTAAGCTATATGGTTCACTGTCGCAGTCAAAGGCGTTCTTACGTTCCCAAAGTTTTGACTGTTAAAAAATCTTTTGGGTTTTCATCAACATCTTCATATAAGTGTACAGATCGTACACTCCTCTTAGTTGACAAAAGTGGCTAGTGGGTTGCATGTATACAGGGCAAGTCGGATTTATTTGGTATTTCAAATGAGAAGTGTTACATGCCGTTCAGGCATATCTGAAAGTATTCGCAAAGAGCTAAGATGTGGTCGATCTTTAATCAAAAAGGCCACTTCCAGATTAGTCTAGGATTTAAAGGACAACAGTTATTCCATCAGTCATTACTTTTTCCAGGATTTTCAAGCGTCGTAAGTGCACCTGATGCATGTGCCATCCTGTGTACACCTTTTGAATTGTCTCGAGTTTGATTTATTATAACAAGCAATGAAAAAATGGTCTTTGATTTACTACATTTTATTTCACTGACCATCCCTCGAATATCACCCTCAATGCACATACCTGAAATTATCGGAGTGTCAAACTCAAGCTTTGCTCCAATTAGAGCCCCATAAGTGTGATGCATGCATCATCCGGCCTTCAGAAGCTGTGTGGCGCTGCTGGCTACCATTGAGGACAGTACCTGAACAAACTTGACCCAGCACTTCGGACAACCACAGGGGGAAGAGCTGGTTGGCCCAATGGTGACATGCAAGCCTTGAACACCGAAGGCCTGGAATCAAAGCCGGAGTATGACGGAGGCTATTGCGGTGAGTCTACGTGCAAATCACACTATGCAGTCTGGGCCACTCAGGATTCAGATTGCATAGGCAATCAGCCAATGAAATCTGCAGTGACAGGTGATCGTGAAGTTCAAGCATCACTCAAACGTCATTGGTCCGAAAATATTCCGATGACCGGTATCCCTTCCATTTTGCGTAAAAACGTGACTTCCAAGAGAAACCCACAGTTCAAGAACAGAAAAAAAAGGTGTGCTGCCAAGGATGTCACCATTTCACATTACTTATTTCAATCACACGCAAAACAATCAGACATTTATAAGACATTCATAGTAGAAAATAGGCTGATGGATGAGCATTTTTATGAAACAGAAGTTCTGAAATTTCCAGTTACAATATTGGATCAACCCCATGAGGATATGAGGTGATTGCGTCTCTCTTTTATATCCATAATAGTAATTTTTGTCCACTCGTTACTGTCATTCAATAGGAAGCGGATTAGTGTGAGATACTGGGTATCGAGTTACCTGCTTTATTTCGGGCTAGTTCTTCTCCCGCCAGCGTGCTTCAACTGTTTAAAGGTTGCCGATTCTGCTGGGAAAGATCTACTAACCTTCTACCTCGTTGTCAGAACTGTGGTGTGTTGGTGGGCAAGCCTCTGGGTTATCTTCCAACGGGGAATTCCCAAAGGGCAATAATCGTATACAGTTGTGTATTCAAATCTAGTCAGATATGAACACTTTATATAAGTATGAATAAAGACAAATTGGACATATCCCGCTGATAACGGTCACTTAGCACGGTGGACTAATATGACTGCTTGAATTGCATTTCAACGAGTCGATGATCGCTTGTTAGTTATGTGTGAAACAAAAGCAACACGCCATCAGTCATTGGTTGATGTAGAAATGAGGTGTGATAAACCACTGGTTCATGGGCGTGCGTGACGACTGCACTACGGCGTGGCTTATATGGGTCTGCCATTGGTTAGTTCTTACAAAATAAATAGACGTGGGTTTCTCGGTCGTTCACTGTCTCTTGGTTAATGACACTCCCGTGAACATTTTCGACCCCTGAAGAGAACCATTTTTAAAAACCGAGTATTTAATCTCAATTTCAAGCAGAGCGGGTCCTCAGGGACACTGATTGATTGCGTTTTGGTGCTCAAAATCGACTTAAGTCTAGATGAAAAGACCTTATTATGAGCTTTTGACCACTATCAGAATGGCTTCTGTGGGCTGAAATGACTCTACCTAAAGATAGGGGGATGATTAGGTGCATGCAGATGGAACTTGTGGGTTTGTACTTGCTTAAGATGCTCAGGGATTATGCGATCTCCTCCACCAGATTCTTCACATCTGATTCTGATGATCTGAAGAGTCCACTTGTTCCACATCTCTGTGCGTAGATCAAGTACTTTTAAAGATACTGACAGCACTTAGTAGAAAAATTATTTAACTCTTTTTGAACGTTTATTGCCGTGACCCTGGTTTTACTTTCAGCTTGACCTAACTGGCAGCAAACGTTTGGGTGCACTATCCGTCCTCCCAAAACCTTTATCTCGTGGAGATCCTGAAATCAATCTGCAACACCACCCGCTTGTGTAATGTTGACTAAAACGCCAATTTTCAACGTTATTTTTCACCTGGCTCCGTATTGATTGTCCCGCCATTGAATTAAAGTGTCACCACTTCCGATGACGAAGAGCAACAATCTCAATTAACAGTGAAGCTGGCTGCGGCCAACAAAAGTGTGCACGCAACATGTTAAGACAAACACACAGCATGTTTTCTGCCTGTATCACAATTTTCCGATTTAGAATCTAATAGCCTTCACCAGTTGTCACGCAACACAACTAACCAGTAGATGCATAAAATAAATCGATTTAAACTTAATGGAGTTCCAAACCTTTTATTGAATACACCGACTATTTGGTAAGGATTTGCGAAAGCATTTCCAGTGATTGCTGGCATATGGCCCCACATCTGCAGCTGTAATGTTTCTTGTATGGAGCTGGTAATAGAACAATTGGGTGCACTAACAAACTGGAACGTTCAGAAGCCCAATTTGCAGTTTTAATCACAGTCTATTGATGGCTTCCTTCAATTCTCACTAGCTGTAAACGTGCGCGAATTTTCTGTATAGTTATTTTAGTACGAACGATGAAATAACGAAAACAACCAATAAACAATGGACAAAAAAAGTAAAAACATGGTTTTCCCTTTATCGATGATACAAGAATAACTTCTTGACAGACACATCAAATCCCCTTTGAACTGAAACTATCAAGCAGCGAAATTCTGTCGGACACGTGAAATGTTTGCGCTTTAAATAGGGAAGCCGCCCTCACTTAGGACTGGCTGGTAAAACCCAGTTGCCGTTATAAATGATACATCATGGAATTTTGACATTTGATAAATCACTGGGAGCTAGGCAAGATAAAGTAACTGTACTGAAGTTCGATTGAAAGTTTTTGATTGAGGGTTATCGTCCCTCTTGGGTTGATGTATAGATATTGCTGTGGATTCCTAAGAAGGATAGGACCCTTGTTGCGAGTCTTCGTGCAAATCAGGTGATACACCTCGATAGAGCTTTTCTGCTACCTGCGCACCCAACCAGTCAATCAGAACTATGAGATCATTTGTATGAAAAGTTCCGACATGGACCAAGTGCTATTGGGTCGAAGATACACCACCATTGAAAATTCCATGTGGCCCACATAGAGACACATGACTTGTGAATAAACGACCGTGTCTTCCTGTTGCCGTAGTTATCCGGCTGTCTTCAGTTGCATATTTTGAGTTGGAGTCGCTCCAGTGCGTACTAGCAATCCTTATCTATGTCATACGGCAATCAGTCGGATTACATATCCCCTTTCCAAGTACCAGCGCTGCACAACTATACAGTGTCACCATAATTTTTAATGCCGAATTGGTCATCGACATTGCATGTGGAAATAAATGTTGTGTAAAGTCAACGATATCAGAATATTTATAAATCTGAACGTAGAGCGGAGCATTTACGAGAAAGAGACTATCGTTCCTTAGTGTACACCTTTGTTATTGATCTATGAGTGCTGAAATTCATGCAGACGGTTCATTTTTTGGGATACTGACTTCCATTCTTTCATCGTCGCCAGACAATCCTAATTCTCAAACTCTGGGGGTTGGGGGACATCAACTAGAATCTAATTTAACTTCATACTCCTAAACGAAGTCACAACCTAGCCGCTGCGGCACCCTTTCGAACCATAATTAGTGGGCTTAAAACGGACCCAGTAAGGTGGGCGATTAGCGGAAATACGCAGGCCGGGTTAGGTAAGGTCAATTATGACCACAAGCATTTCCGTATTCCACTGGGCATATCACATGAATTATTACTTTACTTTATATATTACTTCTCTAATTGTCTACCAGCTCGTTTGCTTTTCTATTTGGTTATTTTATGAATCTTCCGACCCAATTAGCTAACTAATTAGTTAGCTAACCTTCACTGTTTGTCCATCTCGTACGTGGGTGATCGGTACTGCTGTTTGGAAACGCGAAAGTACACACTTAATGGTTGTCAGGATTGAGTTGGATGGAACTGTTATTCACATGATGACTTCTACGGACCACACTGCGGTCAGCGAAGCTAAATTTTGTCCTTGCTAGCTAGTTTCATTAACTACGAATTTCAAAACAAACCTACGCTTTACTGGTTAGACCTCATTCAACCTATCCTTGTATGGCGGTGAAATCCCTGGCGACATTTTTCAACGCAAGTTTACCTTCAGATCGGTCGTGAACCCAGGCGCAAAAGGCAGACATTGCTGAGGGACTTTGAATGTACTTGAAGAATGAAATGGAGATCGGAGAATGTCTTAACTTGAAGTTACGTAACATTGACAAAGGGTTTTGAGAGCTTTTCTGACTTTGGTGAAATCTTGAAAACATCCCTGTAATTGATCTAGTTTTGAGTACCTTTTGATTTCCAGAGCTTGTTATTAATAGGTTTGCCAACCAAAGGCCGGAATAATGAAATGTACGGAAATTCCAGTTGTATGTAAACGATTTTAGCTTATGGATATCAAATGAGGAGTTCTGACATTAATTTACCGATGGAATTACACCGAGATAATCGATGTACAAGATAACTGTTTGGGTAAGCAGTTTATTTCCGTTAACTATGGGTTTTGAGGTGGTGAGAAAAGAAATAAAACAAAGGGTTCGAAAAGATGTTTTTAGGGCGATTTGAGTGATCACCCATACTCCTGAAGCACCATTCAAAATTTTTAGTTGAAATACTGTTTGGTTGATATGGTTATTATGTGCTGGTATCAGCTGAGAGGAGGACCTCGTTTCCCATCTGTTAAAACATCAGCGGTGTTGAGGTGTATGTACTCTCCATATATGGGGTCCAGTATAGCAAGGGTAATGGCTTTGAACAGTGAAGTCTATTTACATTTTAGTGTGGTGCCTGGAAAACGGTTATTTACTCAGATTTTCTTAAATGTTCTATAACGTGCCATGCTTTGACCCAACTATCTTACACAAGCCGTACATTTTTGTTCATCCGGCACCGAGGCACTAACCATTTTAGGTAACGCGGTTCAAACATCTCTGTAGACATTTAGTATCCGAGCCATTATTTTACGCAGCGATCATCTCGGTTTAACCCAACCAGCGGACTAGTGTCGGGGCTCCTTGCTTGGTTTTCATAAGCCGAAACATTTCGACCAAACCGAATATTCCCTTACATCTGGCACGTCCAGACTTGTTAATGGTGCGTCTTATCTGACCTTCTCACCGGATGAAGGCCGGTCGACGGATTTACTATAGTCTCTCAGTTGCGCACGCCTGTGCGTGAAAATCAGACGCATCAGTTGATCAAGATTCCAGAACAGTCCAAATGTTAACACCGAATACGTGATCATATGTGGCCGGTTTCATTGCCCTAACCTTGGCTTTCCCGACTGGACTGAGCAGTGTTGAGAACAACGGTATTCTGCTTGCAAACAAGGGAAACAGCCTTTGGTGTTCATTTAGCTTTGAATGGAATGTACACCCGCACCAGTAAATGCAAGGCCGGATAGCGTATAAGACCGCATGCAAATCGACTATGGGAATGCCCGATTATCCAGTGGAGCTTTATTGATCTGATCAAGCTGGAAACAAACGTGAAAAGATAACTATTTATTTTCCCGATTCATGTGAAAATGAAATTTAATTACTACTGACCAACAAAGTTGACATTCCAAAATGCGAATTTTCCTGCCTGATTAATCTGTTTCATTGGTCATACAACTGTGTGAACATGGTGTTGATTGTTGTAAACAGGAGGCAGACTCCCGAGCATTGGTGTGTACCGGTAATTGTACCGATTTACAGGAAAGGTGACAGGTCCTCATGTTGAAGTCACAAAAATTCGTCTGATGTGCTGTGGTGAGTTTACCTGCAAGTCACGTGATACAATCCGGCACAGATCCGCACTAACCTGTTTAGACAACTGACCAATGCGATCCGTAGCTCCAAGCGGTCTGAAGTCCAAGAATCCCACGAAGCCCACTGGACGGAATGCATTCCACTAACAGAAATATCTACAGTTTTGTCTGTAAACCCGTGAGCTGTGGATACACCTCGAATGTTTCTTCCTTCCTTTGTGGTTTTCTCGTTGACTTCGTTCGCGTAGCTTGGTTTGGAGCCAATTCAGTGCCTATTGGTAATTCGCATCCATTCTTTACTGTCTTTGGCCGAATTTTGTATACTGATTTCAAGTACAAATATTACACATGCATCCTATCGAAGCTACTCGCGGCCATCACCTTCTACCGAGTATACTGCACTGGTGCGCACGCGGCATAATCAAACCGGTTTCCGATCCGATCTAATTTGCATCGACCACATCTTTAGAACACCGACCCATATTCCGTCGATTCACGAACCTTATCTCCCTTAGTTTAAAAGTGGCGTTCGACTAAGTCGAGTGCACAATTTCATGACGTTACTTTCCACTGGAAAATGTGTCAAATAAATTCATTTTAGTAGTAGGAGATTGAATGTTTTCATGAAATAATTCACCATGTGATATCATCGCTCAACTCACCATAAAGAAACCATGGAAGCACTGTACAGCTGTTTCATCCTTGTTAGGAATCATCAGCAGTGCATATCCACCGCGCCCGAACTGGGACGCGAACCCGGGACGAACGATTCTGAGTCGAACGCCTTAGNATCTTTTACTTCCTTTATTAATGAAATAACAATATGCATCAATTCTCAAGAAGAGGGCCGCGGCGAACAGAGGGCCGCCAAGTGTGGAAGTTGACCGGCGGTGGGAGGATTCGAATCTGCGACCTTCACATCCAAAAGCCACGACCTTATCCGTCTGGCTATCGTCGGCCGGATCACATCTCACCACTTATGTGCACAAGGATTGTGCAAACCTGTGTGCATCGATTACAGACTGCCCAAATTCGTGTTGCATGTTCATGTGCGAATGGAATTCTCGTCCAATTTTCGAACCACTTGTGGTGTTATCAGGACCAAACGACGTAAGGAGTGCATTGAAAAATCGATGCTACGTGTGTTAGTTTTAATTGTGAACGATATGATGTTAATAACGGGTCGTTGTTGGGAGATGTAGTGCACCAACGTTCCGACTGCCGTGGACATTCTTTCTCAAAAGTTACCTCAGCCATTTGATTGTAAAACTTGCCTTGAGAAAGACTACCCACGGTAGTCAAAACGTTGGCCAATTAGATCTACCAACAACGCTGTGTTATTAATATGATATCATTCACAATTACGGTGTTCCGAAATCTTTTTCTTCACCAGTGGTTCTGTGTAAATTCAGTCTTGGATACTCGATAGATGTAATGTTCAAATCAATCTTTCTGTCAGGATTGCTGCGATCGGCTTAGGAGCCGTGTATTTTGCGTCCGAAAAAGTACTGACTTCCGACTTGAATACGATCTAGGGCTCCAAGTAGGTTTTCGCAATGTTTTCACAGTGATGAGTGGATTATATTGGCTGCTAATCTTATAGGTAAGGATACTGGCCGGCGGTGGCCCAGCGGATAATGTCGTGGCGTTTGGAGGTGAAGCTAGCCGGTTTGAATCTGCCCACTGCCGGTTAACTTCGCAAATTGGCAGCCCACTGTTGGCCGCGGCCTTCTTCCTGAGAAGTGATTTGCATTGTTATCTCATTAATAAAAAGATGTAAAAAGAACAAAAGAAAATTGAAATTGAGGGTCTATTTGGGAATATAATAACCGGATATCTTCTAAAGTAATCAAAATAACGATGAGTGATTTTGTCTTTGATGGCCGTCTGAAAATATATATCATACTGGATGCGACTAGTAATTTTATACTTTGTTGTAATAGTAATTAATTAATGTGGCATATGGCATACCGATGGACGATAAAGCGACTGATTTCTGTGAACCTTTAAACCTTTCTGCGAGGCTCGGTCTGAGAAAAAAACGGTTGACCGAGGTGATTTTGCTTAACGTTATCCGCAATTCACTACTAGTTTTCATTTCCGAGTTAGCAAATAGCGCCCATGAAACTATCCTTGGTAGGCTTTGCACAGGTGGTGACCTGTCCGAGCCACGTTTGATGCTTTGGAACCGGTTGAGAGGACGCTCATCAAGAGGTTCCGTCGGCCTGAGGAAGACAAAATGACAATCAACTAAGTGATACTCTTTGAAACCACTTGTGGTTAATCGAGTGGTCCTTGTTCCATCTCCCAGTCCATGTCTTCTGTTCGTTTACGGGGAAACTGTTGTAAACGCAAACCTTATTGGAACACAGCATATATGGTTTGCATGAGTTATTCATCAATTAATCAAAGTAAGGCATCCCAGTTGACTGCAGGGTTCTGAGAAATGAAATATTGATTTGAAATAATTCACCATGTGATATCATCGCTCAACTCACCATAAAGAAACCATGGAAGCACTGTACAGCTGTTTCATCCTTGTTAGGAATCATCAGCAGTGCATATCCACCGCGCCCGAACTGGGACGCGAACCCGGGACGAACGATTCTGAGTCGAACGCCTTAGACATTACGTTACCGGGCAGGCAAGGATGAAACAGCTGTACAGTGCTTCCATGGTTTCTTTATGGTGAGTTGAGCGATGATGTCACATGGTGAATTATTTCATGTAAAAATTCATTTTAGTTTTCCAACACTTTTATACGAACAGGCAAAGCTGAGTTTACATTTATAGTGATCTTTCATCCGCGTTACTCACGAGAAGTGATGTTCGTCAGGGCTGCATGCTATCACTTTTGTTCTTCAGCTTTACAATAATGATAAATCCTCATTAGCTGCTAATGGTAATGACATTTGCTCAAACTGGAATCTGTCTGATTCTCCCAATCTTCTAAATGACAATGTAGATGTGTTACAGTTGTGGAAATGGATTAGTGCAATATTCTTACTTGAAAACAGTATGCCCAATTCGATCACTCGCAATAGCAAACGGATATGAATTATCAGTAAGCACTGAAAAGGCTCCAATCCAAGCTATGCAAACGAAGATATCGAGAAGATCGCAGCAGCTAGGAAACACGTACGAGTTTTACATACAAGCCATATGTTTATTTGCAAAGTAGGGGACAACATGATTTGTGGAATCCACTCCGTCCAATTGCCATCGCTTAATATTTGAAATGCACGGCCCACTGTTGGCATGGTTCCCCACGGATAGTTTCTTACGCAGGCTAGCGCGAAGCTGTACCGGATCACTTTACGTGAGTTTCGCGCAGACTCTCCAGAACTGGGTCGAGGTCGAGGTTTCTCTTTCCAGTGGATGAATTAGATAGATCCAATTATTTTTGCCCGCGTCTATTGGCCGCATTTAGAATGGAGCATCTTTGCATACACAGATTTTGTTCCACCAATTCGTGGATCTGTGACGTCGTTGTTACATCCGGTTATCGATTAAAGATAGGGTGTACACGGCGGGAGTGAGGTCAGTGCTGCTGCCCGGCTCAAAAACATGGCTGTGTGAAGAACTGCGGGGATTGAACAGCATTGCGTGGCAGTAGTAGTAGTAGTAGTAGAAGTAGTAGTAGTAGCAGCAACACCGCTAAATATCATGAGAGTACTTCGTAATTAACTTATGTAAAACGCACGACAGTTTGAATTTGAATAGGCAAACGTGATTAAGACATGTTCTGCACATGCCCACAGAGCGACTACTTCGGTGTAAATTGTATTCCAAGACAAGCAATGGTTGGAAGATGGGTCGAGGTTGCCAGTCGATGGCACGGTGCTATCTTGTGCGGTTGCAGTTAGACTGCTGTGTTGGGGTACACGGGATTTTTCCAGGTGACAGCTGGAGACTATGGATGAAGTGGCTGCGTATCCCAGTTATTGGTACTCTTGCACTCGAAATCTTCTCTTTGTTATTTAATTGTTCAATAGAACACATAACTGCTTCTTTTTCGGACTCCACCCTTCATATACAAACCCCAGATTAGCCATGTAGCCTCGTACACAGAAAACACCGAAATCGAGTTTGGCTCTCATAAGGGATCACCTGCAGCGCTTATCTCCCATCGTATCCAAGGTTGAAAATAAGACTTGCAAATGAAATACGTGTGAGTTACAGCTGTCACCCGTTCTTGTCCGGCCTAATCAGAATAACCGAGTTCAATGTGTGCCGATGATGACCTCAATGAAACCAGTCATACTCGCTCTGAACTGATGGCAACGAATTGATCAAAGTTTGCAGAGGACTTTCGGTGTCTCACTTCAAAACTGTTGCCCAATACTAGCTACCAAATAGGCCATGTTCGCTGTGGTCGTGGAAGCATGGATCAAATATTCACTTTCCGACTATTGTTAGAGCATCATTTTGCTTTCTAAAGGCCAATCATCATCGTGTCCTCAGACATTCGCGCAGCTTTTGACTTTGTTGATAGGTCTCCACTATGGCATTGTTTGTTGAGGAATGGAGTACTTGAGAATTGTGTATCCGTCCTCAACGAGTTGTACCGTCATACGTCAGGTCAGGTTAGGGCTTATGACCAGCTTTCGCCACCCCTCGTCGTCTCCGCTGGAGTAGAGCAAAGCTGTCCTATATGCCCATTTCTTCTCGAATTTGCCATAGGGGATGTTCTACAGGACGCCTTATCGGGCCTCGTAGATGGTAGGGTTGAACTCCTCCCAGAGAACAGAGATCTGACTTTAGAGTGTGTCCATGATATCGCCTTGCTGAGTGGCAGTGTACATGCAATTCAACGCGCACTGGGCCGCTTGGCGATTGCGGTTTCCAAGTGCGATATATGCTTTGCACGTTCAAAATGCAAGGTACTTGTTCAAGGCTAGCAGGAGCCTGTGCTTGCACTCACCCTTTTTGGTGATCTTTTAGAACTAGTCAAATAGCTCGAGAGCTTGATCACATCTGACAAAGATGTTAGGGAAGAGGTCACGCCACGTATTGCGAAGGCGCGTCTCCCGAATCTACGACACCTGTGGTTCCGCCATAACATCCGGCTTTACCTCAATGTAATGGTGTGCAATGCCACAGTTCGCACAGTTTTGAGACTTGGGCTTTCCGCGTTGTGGTCTGTTATGTTCTTTCCTTTATGTATAATTTTGCTTGGCCTTGAGGATGGTAGATGAAAAAGAGTGGCTACTAGCGCACCTTTCCGTGGTATTCTGGCATCCAAACCCTGGGTACGATGTGCATCGCGCATCAGTCGCAATCGACTGGGAGCCGCATTTTCATTTCGTTCTGTTTTCTTCCTTCAAGCAGTAAACAAAACCGAAGCTCTTTGGCACAAATTTAGTGGTTGTAAATGTTGACCTGAATTGTATCGAACGAGACTGGGAAGTTGTACACTCCCTTTGTTGTTCTTAATGATGCTGATCGTTAATCCTTAATTGTTTTTAAAACAATATTAAACACGGTAGTACTTGATGGCCACGTATATACATATATATAAATCTTACTACATAGACGGACGTAAATAATAATTCACATTTACCACATCTTTGCAAGGCTGGAATTTGATTAGTGTTTTATGCAACAAAGTTCATTCAGATGAACAATTATAATTGCTCAACTTGGCGACGGTGGCAATTTTTCTGCCAAGTATAAACAAAGGAAAATTATATTAAGAAACTCGCTACAGTTTGTGAAACCTTTCAACTGGACCAGGTTTCTTTACACACTGTAGATTGAACCTTGCACAAAGTGATTCTTTTTAATTTTCGTATCGTAACTCCAGCCGCATTCTGAATCATAACAGTTTCAGTGCATTCGGTGTCATTTAATCTACCGTGGACGATGTTATTCTCTCAGGAGGCCGATAACATTTTCGCAATCATTTCAGCATTATTCCGTAAATCAGACCGTTCTTTCACAAAACCCTCAATTTATCCTCGTGATTTCCTTATCGTTGCCCTTCGAAATTCATTTTCCCACCAAGGAATTTGCCGCTGGTTCACCTTCTATTTGTCAGACAACAATAGTCTTTTCAACGGTAGCCTATGCTGGAGCACATAAATTCAACACTAACGGTAATGGGAAGTGGCAGGAGCATATTCAGTCATTATGAAAGCGTAGTAGGCCCTCTGTAGCAAACCATGAGTTATGTTGCAATTAATCTTCCGTTATTTCTTCTTTTCTCTTTTGAGTGAATGGTGTTATGCGGTAGCAACCAAAACCAGAGCATATCAGTGCAGGTTAAGAGGTCGCAAAAACTGGGCTGAACTGAAGTGATGAGTTGCATTAGGCGTTCAGGAGGGAAGCCGAACAAGGCCAGAAGAGTTGTAACTGAAAGAGCGGTCGATCGCTGAGATGACTGGCTGCTAGTAGGAATGAACCATATGAAAGGAAGAAGGCAGTACGCAGGTAGAGGGCACCCAAACGATACGGGTCAAAGTACCCATTAAGCCGATAACAATCTAACAAGTGGACGAGGCAAAATTAACCATCTAATCACAAACAATTTTGCAACTAAAAAGGGCCACGCTGCCCACTCAGTTTTCAGTAGTTTTTCAAAGGAACGGAGGAAAACAGACTATTCAATGTCAGTGCCTGTTTTAACTCAACAGAATAATGCAGTAAAAGGTGATTTGGCAGAAACAAACGGAACTAGCTGGTCAGAAGTAACGATTCCAAGAAGCAGTGGAGCCAATGAATTTCAGATAGGGTTTTGGTTCTGTTCACCATCCACCATGCACGAATTCTGCTTTATGCTAGCAACGTGTAACAATTCGAAGGAAGACAAGCATTCCTCCTAGAATCACTGATAAGAATGAGGTATAACTAAACTGAATTGAATGGTCTATCCAATAAAGATTTAAAGTCTTATGAATCTCTGTCCACGTCGTCATCCATATGGCTTGATTAACCCTTGCTGAAGTTGCACATAAATTGAACTTTTATAAAAATCTAATTGCAACATTATCGAACGAGGACTGCTCAATTCGCACGTGCAGAACGGATTTAATATAGTGTAACTTAAAAATCCAAAGGTTTTGCGGACACTTGACCACAAGGTTCAAGGACAAAGCAGATGATGGATCGTTGATCAAACTGCAAAGATGAATGAGTTAGGGAGAAGGGACTGGAAGAAGGGGGTTGTGTAGGGAGGGAATATTTGCAACGGGATTGAAAAGGGAGCAGATGAGGTAGAGATAAAGAAGTCCAAATGAATAAATGAGACAGGTTATTGATGGGAAACTGGAATAGAGTTTGACAGAGAAAGTTTGACAGTGAGCTGAATTGAACACGTCGGAACAAGATGAATAAATGGCCGACTGAAACTAGAAATGCATCAGTTGGTTTATCTTCCGTCTGTTGTTCAATTTCATTTCGGACGTAGATGAGAAAGTAATGGACTCTAGATGGAGAAAAACGAAATGAATAAATCCGTGACTGAAATATACGTGAGGATATCAGCGCTAACCACGTGGACGACTCGGAGTTCGTGCAGAACGAGACGTGGATATGGTAGTGGTATCCACGGTCGGGGCTGGTTTCCATGTCCGTGTGACCGAACCAGTTTTAATGGTTGGATTAACATCGATCCCGATCTCTGTGTCGTGAGCCCATTCGCCGACCAGTTTACATTGTTCTGGTTTTTTCACATTCAAACTACGCCCTGGAGCCATATCGTTAGTCCATGTTTCCCAAGGCACAATAATCTGTTTCGGTGGCACCAATAGTTTTGGCTTATCTGTCGGATTATTTGGATACCAGATAAGTGACTGAGCTGCATTACAATGAGGTGGGCTCAGGGCGGACAGCGGGAGTGGACGATTGGTCTCTAGTATAATTGGTTGTTCTTCTTGTACATCATAGATCCGTTGTAGTCTTTTTCCAATTGGTTGATGTGGATCAAACGTCATATGAAGACCGTAACGCCAACGCATGGTTTTCAAAATGAACACTTCATCATGCTTTGCATTAAACACGTCGCATGAAGCTGATCGACTGCTAGCTCGTTTGATGGCGACTAGCCAAACCCAAAAATCTTGCTTCCTTATCACGTCGGTCAGTTTGGCTCCACCATAATAAGGTAATTCCCAAGCAACTGTAGGATAGAAATGATCCTCATAAGTTAGTGAAACCAAGCTGTCAGAGACCACACCGCGGCGAATTTCAAATTTGCTACTGGTCAAACTATAGAAGGGATATTGTCGACCGTCGCTGTCATTCACCATTTTGTGTCGTCCACTTTTGAGAGGGTGAAACTCCCAAAACGAACTGCCACTGTGTCCATACCGGTTTTCCAAGTACATCCGATCACACGCTTGAACGAGTCCAATACTCCAGCATCGATCCGCGATGCATTCACTAATTTCCAATTGTACTTTGCATCGAAAATGTTGACTTTCATATTTCAGTAAATTAGTCATCTCCGTTGTGTTGGTGAATGTTTTATTGTCATAATACGCTCGCACGGAAAGGATGTTGATCTGATCGGGAGAGAGCTTGGCCATTTTCGACAAACTAAATCGTTTAGAACAAACGATCGCTGTGCTAATTTGCTCACAATTTTAGCCTTTCCGTCTCTTTTTTGATGTCCAAATGTTGAGACCACTTTTCTTATCGTGATCTTAGTAAGCACAGCAATCAATGTCAGCTACTGTTTAAAACACAGCGGGCCTGCAGCAACGGAAATCGATGTCACATCGGTCAGTCTCTCGTGGACTTGGATCACGTGAGCCACCATGCTTCAGAAACCCCGGATTTAATAAATAAACAACAACCAGTTTGTCTGGCTTTAACGAACCTCCTGAAGAAAACTAGGACATGGAAATACGACATAGAAAACCGGAGCGCCGGCAAGACTACAGTTAGAGGGCGTGAAAATTTGTTGGGAATTGTGAAGCAATAAATAAATATAAAACCACGAATTTTTCCATAATAATGAGCGAAAAGTTCAGTAAATCAGACGAGAAGTCCGTTCTCAAAATTTGAGAAGAGTCATCAGATTGGCCAACATCAGTAACGCACCAGGTCGAGTCGAGAAACAATAAACAGATTTGAGCTGAAGGGTTGTATCAGATTCAGTGGTGATCCCGCGATCAACACCAAGGCATTCGCAATTGAAGGTCGCTGGTTAGAATCCTATCATCGCTGATCAATTTCAGCACTTCGCAGCCATTTGTTGTCTCTGGATTCTTCCTGGAAAATGATGGTCCTCATACATTGATTAACAAATGGTGAAATACAAAAGATAAAAGTTTGCGAAAACTAAACAGAAACCTAACCATCACGGAATGTCTTGCTACTGGCAGCTTAAGGAACAATCTGGATAAATCCACTCAAAACTGAGGAACATTCAGAACCTCTTTGCATTTATCATATCCAAATGTCGGCTTCTCAAACCAGGACTGGATAGATAAGCTTTCAATTACCAGGAGGATACAAACGGCTTGTGTCCAGCTGATAATTTCGTGTTATGTACGCTGAAAACGTGCTTGGAGTTTGCAGTTATTGTGAATCTCAAATTCTTCAGTCGGCAACCATGAAGTTGAAGAAATCATGGACGAAAACCATCCATTCTGGACTAAGTGCAAATTTTGAGCATCCCACTAGGTAATATAAAATCCATGGAAAGACCTTATTGTCAAGCGTGATGCGAACCACAAGTAACTATTTCTACCAGCTTAAATATCACTTGCGAACGTTCTCATTTCCCAAAAGCCTCAGAAAACCAATTTAAGATAGACTGAGTTTGTTTTTCATCTATTTGATGTCAAACCGTATCTGGACTATAAACCCAGGATTTACGACACAAAATAGGCTATTATTAGCTTACTGCGTACGGCTTTTAAATTTCGGAAAGTATTTTGTTAATCACCTGTGAGCTGCTCCAATGGTGAAAACGGGTGAGTGAAGAGTTCTTTCGTTCAGTTTGATAATTTTATTAGACTTAGCAACAACTTGATTTCTCCTATGATGGCGAAATGGTATGGTATCTCAAGGAGTAACTCTCTACCGAGCTGATGCCGTCAGAAAGAAAAAGGATGGCAATCGCAAACATTAGATTTCAAAATCAGGTAATGTTAGTACCGTTAATTGGGATCATTGACTGCTGGTGAACAGACACAATAAAACAAGTAGGACAAACAATAGTTTTTACAGTGTTTGTCAGTAGGAGAGTATTTTCACCATCTTTATAATATGCTGCGCAAAATGCTTTTGAAGCCACCCCGTTCTCCTTAATATTGTATGCCTTCGCTTTTGTGTAACGGGGTGTCGAAATTCTAAAACATGTCACGTAGCACCCACTCACAGTAGACAGTCGAAAGAAGATAACATCAGCCGAACGGAAATCCAAGAAAGAAGGAATGCTTATAGGACTAGTTTAAACTGAGGCAAAAATAAACCCTTATTGATGAAACATAACATTTTATCAGCAATTAATGATGTCGAACATTATTTTTGGATTCTCTCTCAGTGTCTTCCCTCATTATGTCCATTATTTGCGAAAACCGGTGACCTTTATACACACTCCATCTTCATCATGCTAAAAGATTTTCTGCTGACCACTGGTGACCGGTTGTAATGTGATCAATCTGAATCCAAATCTATGAAGCCAAAGTAGGGGACTAGTTGGGCCGATATCGCTTCTTATGACAGAAACCGGTGTTTGGCAGGAACAGTTTGTGGTCGGAACAAGCTTGCGTGAGGCGATCTTCATTGTCAGCAAGGTCAGTTGGGAAGGAAAACCGGCATCCGACGCACCGTTCCATCGCCGCTAAGTACCCAAGTTGGACGTTAAAATCACCAGCAAAACCACAACGTCCACTGAACGCACACTTAGAAGTAATCGAAACAACTCCCGGTAGAAATTGTTTTTACCTCAAGGGAGGTGCAATCAGTGGAAACATACATAGCCACGATGCACAAACAAGGACGCTTCAATCAACTGCTACTCACACGTACAGAACCGTCCAAACGAAATGCATAAAAACGACTGCCGATTGGTATACCGTCCAATAGTGCACGGTCCGCCCCCATGCTCAGAACGGCCTCAAGGCCAACCTGAGCACGAGCGCTCGAAATTGGATAACTAGACACGGAGAGCGAAGCGGGAGAATAAAGCTGCGCTTCGAAGCGTTGTCATAGAAGTGGGATCCTAAATGTGTACCGCGGAGACATCATACATCTGTTTTAAAAGTTTCAAGAGTTCTAGTTTTGGCAGCTTGTTACCCTATTTATTTGAGCCTGCGGACAGTGACGGAGGTTAAGTGAAGTAGACACTTAGGTTTAAGTAACGCTTGCAAACTATTTCTTCCACTAAAGCTACAATCAGATAAATGCATTGACCAGAATTTCTGCGTGCCATTTTGCTTGGCTGATATCGAAAGAGCGGAAATTAGAATGGACCCACATCTTCGGTAGATGGACTGAATGCTCATTCTGGCTTCATCTTACAAACGTTTCGGATGGAATGTCATTGTGATAAACGAAGTTTATCTTTTTCATGCCAGCTACTCTTTTGTCAGATATCCACCAGCCTGTAACTAATGACTTAAATCCTTCAATGAGTATAGAAATTTGTGCCAGAACATTTACGAGTAGTGTGGATCAGGCCTGCTTTCATCAGACATTGTTTGGAAAACTGCAGTCATGACAACTATTCAGAAATTTTCCGGTAGTCACAAGGCCCATTTATGGATGTATCTTTCGATAGAAATTGATCTTGATTTCATTCTCATCGTATAAGCTTTGGTGATATATGAATAACAATATTTAGTTTACACAGTGATCGCATACAGTGGCAATCAGCCTGCAAGCACCAAGTGGATGTTCGTAGGCTGCGAGTAGCAAAATATTCCGTGATGGTTAGGTTTCTGTTTAGTTTTCGCAAACTTTTATCTTTTGTATTTCACCATTTGTTAATCAATGTATGAGGACTATCATTTTCCAGGAAGAATCCAGAGACAACAAATGGCTGCAAAGTGTTGAAATTGATCAGCGATGATAGGATTCTAACCAGCGACCTTCAATTGCGAATGCCTTGGTGTTGATCGCGGGATCACCACTAAACCTGATACAACACTTCAGCTCAGTTCTGTTTTTTACCCCTGTTTCTTGCTTGGAATTTTCCACCTCGGTTTCATAGAATGTGAGTACTATAGAATATATATATATATATATTACAGCTTAAAAGCAAGTATGGCAGCAGCTCAATGAAATTTAAATAAAACTTCTTAGACGTTGTCGATAATGGGGAAAACGCAGCACACCAATCGTTTACTTTGTGCACATTATGTGCTTTTTGGTTTTTTTTCGGATCATTTTTACGGGGTGATTTCAACAGACAGGCCAAACGGCATTGGCGCCACTGATTTTGGTTCTGAGTCATATCTCTCACTGTCTCCAACCAACAACAATCATCATCTTTCGGGCTTCACTCAGGGAAGCGGGAAGCACCAACCGAGCCCAAAGCCGAAACTAACTTCTCTATACCTCAGCGTTATGTCATGGACCGGTCGCCACATCGCCTCTTCCAGCCTTGCCCAGCACTTGTAAAATGAGCACAAAAGAGACATGGGGTAGCCATATGCAATACACGTCTAAGCCACCGACGGCGACGTAATGTTATTATCTCGGTCCCAGGACGATTGCCTGCACCAAACACACGATGATGCATCGAGTCGTTGTTCACTCGATGTTCCCGCCAAACATGAGTAATGCTTCGGAAATATCACTGGTCGAACGCAAAGTTTCAGGGTATCCTCAACGCCGATGGTCCAAGTGTGGCAACCTTTCCCCTACAGGAAAACTGGATGTGATGGCAGCATCACAAGTGTCATAGATTCGCGAAACGTGCTCTAGCCTTCGCAACTCCTGATGTGGCCTGTTCTCTTACACCTTCGCCAGATGTGATCAGACTCCCGAGGTAAGTGAAAGCAATTGACTAATTCTAACCGATCATCGAAAGCAAGCAAGCAAGCACAGGATCTTGCCAGTTTTGAGCAAGTACCGTACCGCAATCGCCAAGCGGCCCAGTGCGCGTTGAATTGCATGTACACTGCCACTCAGCAAGGCGATATCATGGACACACTCTAAAGTCAGATCTCTGTTCTCTGGGAGGAGTTCAACCCTACCATCTACGAGGCCCGATAAGGCGCCCTGTAGAACATCCCCTATGGCAAATTCGAGAAGAAATGGGCATATAGGACAGCTTTGCTCTACTCCAGCGGAGACGACGAGGGGTGGCGAAAGCTGGTCATAAGCCCTAACCTGACCTGACGTATGACGGTACAACTCGTTGAGGACGGATACACAATTCTCAAGTACTCCATTCCTCAACAAACAATGCCATAGTGGAGACCTATCAACAAAGTCAAAAGCTGCGCGAATGTCTGAGGACACGATGATGATTGGCCTTTAGAAAGCAAAATGATGCTCTAACAATAGTCGGAAAGTGAATATTTGATCCATGCTTCCACGACCACAGCGAACATGGCCTATTTGGTAGCTAGTATTGGGCAACAGTTTTGAAGTGAGACACCGAAAGTCCTCTGCAAACTTTGATCAATTCGTTGCCATCAGTTCAGAGCGAGTATGACTGGTTTCATTGAGGTCATCATCGGCACACATTGAACTCGGTTATTCTGATTAGGCCGGACAAGAACGGGTGACAGCTGTAACTCACACGTATTTCATTTGCAAGTCTTATTTTCAACCTTGGATACGATGGGAGATAAGCGCTGCAGGTGATCCCTTATGAGAGCCAAACTCGATTTCGGTGTTTTCTGTGTACGAGGCTACATGGCTAATCTGGGGTTTGTATATGAAGGGTGGAGTCCGAAAAAGAAGCAGTTATGTGTTCTATTGAACAATTAAATAACAAAGAGAAGATTTCGAGTGCAAGAGTACCAATAACTGGGATACGCAGCCACTTCATCCATAGTCTCCAGCTGTCACCTGGAAAAATCCCGTGTACCCCAACACAGCAGTCTAACTGCAACCGCACAAGATAGCACCGTGCCATCGACTGGCAACCTCGACCCATCTTCCAACCATTGCTTGTCTTGGAATACAATTTACACCGAAGTAGTCGCTCTGTGGGCATGTGCAGAACATGTCTTAATCACGTTTGCCTATTCAAATTCAACCTCTCGTCTACAGATTGAACCCCTCTCCCAGTAGCTTACGTTTAACATCTGCGTTACTTGTGAAATTCTGTCAGCTTGATAAGTGACCAGTGCTTATTAATGCTTCGACTTGTGGACCATCTTATCTTTTAGCCAGTGCCCTTTGAATGATTCTTAAGGCGGGTTGGACCAGATTATTTTCTCACTATCTAACTGCAGCTGCATCATGCGTTTTGAGCGCCCAACAAAGCATCGGGCCGCTTAGTGCATACTAACGCGTGTTAGGAGTCGAGAGGAGTGTTCAATCGAAATTAGTGCATAAGTCGAGTTGGCTTAGGTTTTCTGACGAATGCGAAATCTTGGGCCTCGTATTCTGAAATCATGTTGTCCGAGCAATGTACAAGGCAGACCTTGTTATAAGCAATACAGTTGTTAAGATTGGTGTTTTTGAAACTGTGATCGAAACAGAATAACTGCCCACTATCTGGGCGGAGAAATTGCAATGTTAGGGATAAAACCGGGTCTTATCTACGTCGTTTGTCGCATGTGAAGGGGAGAACTCATGCAAGAAATGTGCTCATTCAGTGAGGCACTGTTTTAGGGATCGCGAAACGCTACAAGGTTTCTGATATAATCAAAAGACCAGAGGAAGAGGACACACTGTACTGGCGTGCAAGCAAACAGTGAAAGTCACGGAGTGATTTTCACGATAGTTAAATAAAATTACAAATACAGGCATGGGAGAAACTCAAATATCGGATAGGTATGGCAGCCAAAGATGGTCATTGGCTTATCGCTAACGAAAAGTTTATGTGACCGCCGTTGAAGTGTATACACGTGTGGAGGCAAAGAATACCATTAAACCCTGCAAGGATTTTATATGCGTAGCAGTTCGAAATTCTCACTAGACGTGGAATGACAGAACTGCTTTACGCCCGACTGCATTCCAATATGCATAAAAACTTGTCGAGGTGATTATAGTTGGAGACAGTAGGTGATGTGGTTGCGTGCTACGATCAGTGGCGCTCTTTCATTCGAAATATTTTCCCTTCTGTATGGTTTTTCAAATAATAACCTGGCAGTTGATCATTCAGTTCTACTTGTTCATTCCTGTTTTGAGTAAACGGTGCTGAAAGGTAGTGACAAAAACCAAGGTACGTTGGCACAGTGTCAGTTGCTGTGAAAACTGCAAGTGAACTGATTTGAGTTTGTTTATACCTTCACTGAAAGTTTGCGGGTAGTTTTTGATGAAACCTATTGAATTAGGTACTGCTACCAAGTAAAGCCACTGTAAGGAAGAGGAAATATGAATTGACGTTTTCGGTCACAACAGCGCAGTTAGGAGCTGCGTACCGACCAGGGCATACGTCTTGCTCCGATGGAATTTTTGATAAGAGTGAGAGTTAACATCAAATTCCTCAATTATGAAAATAACAGTCATTCAGAGGCATATAGGAAATCCAGCTTTTGATGTTAGTTATATTTAAGGTGTTTTAGTAGGTAATACATATAACCTAGTTTCTAAAGCATATGGATCCATGTAATCTCAGATGGAAAACCCTAGATTTTAAAGTACTTAAAATCAACTCCGGAATAATGGCTATTTCTCCGGTCCCCAACAGTTCTACACGGTTACCAGTTAACGAAGCTGCACTGGATTTTGTTTCTGACGAACTATCGCTGGTGTTACTCATGGGGCTTTGAGTGTACAACTCTTGGTTTACTTATACAGATTTAATGAATGCCTAATATAGGAAGAAATTTAGACAAATAAAGAATTATCAAGATATCTCCCCTCTCTGAAAATGAACTCTGATAAGAACCACCGTCGCTCGCAGATCATTTGTTTTCGGACAGTTTGAGATGCTCTTTCCATTTAAGAGGTTCTGCTAAAGGAGACATCATGTTGCTTTCGACAACTTAAATTGGATCCAAGTCGGTCGTTGATGTAGTTTAAGCATAAGATTTTCTCACACCTCTGGTCCTCAAGAAGCTAAAATGATTCAGTGAGCTTATGTTCGTCGCGTTCTAAGATTATAAATACTCAAGCATATGACGAGCTATTGGGCAACAAAATGGCACGCAAATGAATGCCTGTAAATGTTCTCATATTTCAAACTTCCATAAATCAGGTTGTTTTTCCTGCTGCCGTTTATGATGGATTGCACAGAAGGCTACCAAATAGATTTCTCAATTCTGTGAAAATGAAATCCATATCAAAATCACAAATTATTAAGCCTTATCGAATTAACCTACTAGAGTTCAGGCACGTTTAACACGTATTCTGCAAAAGTGGGCTTTCTGCGCGGAACTTGTATTCGCATAACATATATGGTAACTTAATCGTGCATGCAACAGTAACCATGACAAGCGCTTGGCTGAACAATCAGACAAAAAGTATGTGAGCACAAGAGATAGTTTGTGTCCTACTCACCCGTCACAAATGTATAATGAACAATCAAAAGAGTGAACCACAAACACGGTGAAATCGGCCGGATACGTACCACGAAACAGCTAGAATCAAGATCAAATAACATTCAAGTGCTAAATCAGATAACCGAGGTTTGTCGTCAGCCGGAGAGGCGTATTTATGCTTGAGCATGTATTCGCCGTGCGTATACGTCGGTATGTGTCGACCGCAAAGAGACTTGTTCAAGGATCAGTGTTGAGCATAATAGTAGGCCAGCTGCCATATTTCATATTCCAGGTGAAAACAATGTCGGTCTTTGCGAAAAAATGCTGCCTTTTAATTGTTCTCGTCGAAGTTGGAGGTGCGTGGCATGCGGATCGTCCCTAGGTTGCAGATAGGTAAACTGCAAACATATCGGTGGTTGGCCGCGAAGATATCCGGCTATGACTAACTGAATAAGCGGGTGCGGACAAGTAGCGGCAGCATCGAACACTTGGTGGATTTTTGCGTGGCCAGCACTCGCAGCCAGTATTCCACAACCGTACGTCAGTGACACTATAATTTGACCAGTATGCAAATTCATAGCCTTCTCAATGTGCGACACTTCCTTAGAGGTATGCAAACCGAATTGTTCGGTTACGTAGTCATCCAGAAAGAAGCGGGTTATTAGGCCCCCGATCTTAAGTGAGTAACGAGGGCATGAACTGGGATTAACTTCCAACACGTTCAGAACTCATTCGTTCATTTTCCTTCCTTGTGGATCGGTTCCGCTGAGCAAAGTCTTCGGGTAGTGACCAGCTATGCAATCTCTTATTTCACTATGAACAGCACGGTAAAGCCAGGCTTAGAGGGAAGTAATGAGGTTGCTACGGTAAGCCAGCCTATATCGGTCATCCAATGAGGTAGAACATTTTGCGGTTCACAAAATCTAGTTATACAGTTGTTTGGTAACGTTTCAGCATGTCCGGTAGACGCTATAATAACCGTTATATACGCTTTTTCCCACTCACTTTCATACTATTGAGCAATTCCACGTCTTAACTTACTTCTTTGCAGTTTCCACAACCATCAACCTTACACCGACATGCTCCGATTTTGCCTTCTACCTCACAATACCAACAATCCAAAAAGAAAAAATAACGAGGAATAGTGAAAGATAGGCGGCAAAATAGCAAGTTGAAGAACTATACAGTAGAAGAGTGGTTATGAATGCAAGGACGCCACTGACTGCGACACTGAGCAATATCGCCTATTGTCTTTAACCATCTCTTCGAGGGATCTCGTGGACTCTAACTCGATAATACTTACAAATCACTTAAATCTTTGCTAAGTAAGGCAACATCATCTGTGTAATCTACGCCGAACAATCTTCTGTCACTGTCACCATTCCACACGAGGGCTATCTCCATGACCATCTAAATAACAAAATTAAAAAGAAAAAGTAAGAGAGGCAAACACTGTTCCTCGTGGTGGACTAGGTTGAAACATCGACTTAAGCATGAACTCGGCTTCGGCCTTTCGCGTACAGAGATTGGATAAGTGAAATGAATTTCTCTGACACACCCTTCAGTGAGGGGAAGTGACGCAGAATTGGCAGATCGGCTAAGTCAAATGCCGATTTCACACCAAGAAAGACAAAATCCATGACTCTGGAACATATGTCCTAAGTTCTGTCTCAAAATGAAAATTTGGTCCAGCAGCATTATGTATTTTCAGAAAATCTATCCATCGATTAATTCCATTTCAGATAGACGACTGGTATCTAACGGGATTGGTTCACTTGCAGGTAGGAAGGTCGATTGCGGTGATGAGCCAACTAAACTGCTCCCCAAAATGTTCTGCCCAACGTTCCAGCTGACGATCCTGAGGGTGAGTCAGTGTGCCGTCGGATTCCTTGATTGCGCTTACCCTCGGCTTCCGTGGACCGGTATTCTCAATCGGTCGATAAGATTTCTAAAGGCGGAGCCTTTTCCATTTCCATATCTTTTCCCACCCACCACTGCCAGCGGCCATTTTTCAGACTACTGGCTGGTGACAACTCAGGGATCTGTGCGTCTCATTGCAGACATGCATGGAAGGTCCAATGTGGCGGTGGTCAGCTAAACTGCTCCCTAATCGTTTCTACCCAGAGCTCCAGCCCCACTCCTGAGGGTGAACCCGTGACGCGCTGTATTCCTTGGACACCTCAATATCATTTGGTTTTCTTGTACCCGGATGGCTTGTCAATCGGTAAATTTTTTTGACTTTTGTCTATAGCCAGAGCCTTTTCAATTTTCCTACATTTCCCTATCCACCGCTGCAGGCGGTCATTTTTCAGGCTCTTGGTCAGATGACGTCTTGAGCCTACGCATATCACCCTAAGTGGCATCGTGAATGAACAATTCGAGACTGTTCAATGAAGCAACTGCGGTCGAGGATAACCATTACTATTGAGAACCACATGGCGTGGAGTCCCCATGGCATCCGCCGCTACTTGAAACACATCTTCAAACTGTTTCCTTTGTTCGCTCTGATACTGAACTTTTCGTCTTGAAAACGGTTGCTTAGAAAACTCCGGACGGAACTTACGTCGGCGATTGTCATCAAAAACAGCTGGGCAGATTTCCTGCTGCTGCGAGCACAACTAAGACGCAAACAAAAGCAACCATAGAATAAGAAGTGATCGAAATCCACAAATGTGGACCAGAATGGCCGAAATCCTTCGACCAGTTCACACCACCGGTGAATAATGACAATGTTGTCAGTCTGAGCCTAACACTGTGAAAACGAGGGAGGGCACCTGGAGAGCCAGTGTCATTTTACGGGACGAAATCTGGCGTTCTCTCAAAACGGTCTGCGGTGGGGACAAATCTGAATGAACAGATCGCAATCGCCATTTCGATCGGTCTTTGGTGTAGTGTTCTGTCTCCCCGCTTTCCACAGAGCCAACATGAATGCTGAAATAACGAGCAATGATCACGGTGTCCGTCAAACATACACTTCGAATTATTCGGGACAGGTTCCGGTAGAAGTCGTTTTTCACCTCAGAAAAGCTGTAATCAGTGAACACAGGCAGGGGTACGACTGCAAGTAGCGACGCTTCAATGAACTGGTATTGATAAACAGAGTACCGTCCAACATAACACACTCAAAGGACTGTAAAATGGAATAGTCTAAGCAATCCCGATATCAGTAAGATTACGAGTGAAGCCGAGGGTCGAAAGTATATCTGGGCTATGAAGGAAGATTAAGTAAAGTCTTTCAAGTGCGCTTTGGGAGGGCACCAAACATCTAGTTTAACAGTTTCAGAAGTTCTAACCAGAATATCCTGTTGCTCTTCTGGCTTAGTGCATGGACGTTGGAGGCAATCACATGAAGTGCACGTTTGGCAGTCAGCACTATATATTTCTTGAACTTCCAATAATGCGACCTCAGAGGAATATATCGAGCCAAAACAATTCGTGGTGTCTTGTACGGACTCTGCATCAGATAAAAAGCAATCAGCAAGAATCCACATAGAGAAGATGCTGGAGGTGTCTGGAAAAGCAATGTTTCACTACTCCCCACAAGGCTGAATGGAATTTTCTCTGAGAGCCTTGGTCAGAGCAGTTTAATAATCGGCACTAACGGAGCGTAAATTCAACCGACCCACCAAATTCATTTCTGTCATCTTTGTCTTCTTGGGAGGTGCCTGATAGTAAACACAAATATAAGAAACCCCATTCGTTTTTTGTGGCCCAGAAAATCAGTCCATATTGGCACTGATTAGCGAATCACAGAACATTAGGTTTTTCTATAACAATTGTTTTATGTTAGTTCATAATTTTGCATAATGGCTATCGGTAGCTCAGCTACTTTGTTATTTCCGTAAGACATATAACAAGTTATTCCGTTCTATGTATGCTTACTATTCGCTGTCAAATTTGATTACACTTCTGTTGAGTTGTTTGTCGCTTTACAGGTGGAGAGAATAACGTACGTACTGCTTATATGTCAGCTGACCATACGAACGGACTTATCATCAGACATCAGTCGACCAACGAGAGAATAGACTCATGCACTTTAGCCGGAACTAGAATGAATTAGCCCGAGTAATTCACTTGTGAGTAAACTGCTGTCGACAAAATCCCAATCTGTTAAGCCGTTGTTGTACCAGTTTTCGACATGCTACTACTATTCTGTGCACATCCATGGCGGGCAATTTTTCAACTTTTGGAACCACGCACAACAGCTGATAACAAAGTAATGCTCATTGGATATTCTTCACAACAAACTTCAAACAAAACTTTTATTCAGTGACAAACACAACGGAGGATTCATAGTGGTCTTGAAGCAGCAGCCGACTGAGCCGCGAAATTGTTATTAACAAGGGATAACACAAGTCATTTCGATAAAGGAGGTTTAAATGACATGAAGTTTTATGGAATGTTCAATTCTGTGGAGAGTAAACTAACTGGGTTTCAACAATTTACCTTATTGATATGTTCCATAGTTGAGATTGCCAATTTTCAAAGGGATCGCTGAGCTTGAGGGTTAGATCGCAGAACTTTTATTATCGACATGGATTTCTCTCTCTCATTGTAATCATCGTACGCTGCTCTAGATTCGTCTTTGATCTCAAGAAAAATTCAACTTTGAAAATCGACGTGGATTCGACCTCGAACTGGCAACATAACTAATTTAAAAAATGCTTCTAAATTTAATAACAATTCTGACGTAATATGATGCTTTTTGGCATAAATACTGAGAAGTGTCCGTTTTCTTCAAATTTCAAAAATTCGACACTAACCTTTCCATTTAGTTTGTGACTTATTGTGGCAGATTTGTGTTCATGCATGTGTATCAAGCTTTCCTCCAGTAAAACTGCCTTGTTATTTGTTGCGGTTGTCGCATATGATCGTGTAGGCAAAACATCTTGTCATCCGTTTAGAGTTTTGTTTAGGCATTCAAACGAGTTCTCGTTGGTTTTATCAGTGGTTCGAGTAGACTTAAAGGCATTTCAGATACATCATCCTATGTGGAACTACTGATTTCTGGTTGGATTCCTCTGTATGATTTTTTACTTCCATATAAAACTCGTATCAGTTTCGCTGAAGCATACTGAAAAGCAGTTTCTCCCATTCTTCTTAGTCCCACTGTGTTCCAGTGCTTTCGCTCCCTGGAACACTGTTTGCATGCAGGAGATTTTGTAAACTTCTGGGTGACTGTTGTAAGAGATTATTATCAGGTCCATGTATGTTGACTTTCGATAATGATCTCTCCAGAGTTCTGTTGACAATTCTTCTCACCACTGCGTACAGAAAGGACGTTTTTCGTTATTTCTCATTTCCATGCGAAGTGGATTCCATCGAAGTTGCTACTGGACACTGCTTATGAGTCTTTTATTTCTGAGTATTTGATGATGACAAAATTGCCATCGGGCTGGCTGTTCCAAATTTTCGATTGTACATTGGATAGTGTAACATTTCTGCGGGAAACCTCAACACCGATGATAACAGGAGTTTTTTATTTGTCTATAAATGCCACCGCTAAATTTGAATTGCGTATGCACGAAAATCTGTCAGTTTGTAGATCGTTGACATTTCCGTGGGTTAGCGGGGTGACGTTTTCGAAGAAGTTTAACCAGCATTTTTTAACCATTTTAAGCCCAACAAAGAAAGGGCGTCATGACGTTGTAGGACAGCGTAAACTCATCCTTAATCTCGATGTCCTCAGATCTGCTGAGCGTTATTTATGAAGTATTCTGATTTTCCTACTGGAAGTTTCAGGCATCTCCATAATTCTTTGTCCAGACTGTATGTTGAAGCTCCCAGGAAAATGACTGGTCTCCGTGGCTTGCCAATCCCTAGAACTATGTACTGTTAGAGGCATCAGTACCCATCCTCCACCGTTACCCCTTGTTAATTCCTTACATATCCAGTAGGTTCTTCAGGTTTTTGTTGATTTTCGTATCCAGTAGAGGTGCCAGCATCGTTTAACAGTGGTTTTGCTGCCCGATCTGATTAGCTTTGTCCATAACAAACATTATTTTTCTTTTATCGGACGGAAGCATGGGGCTCCGTTATTCTTCGTGTGTCCATTGTGATCCGCTCCATATTAGCTGGACTGTCGTTGAAGACCTATTATTCTTAGTAATTAATGGAATAGTGGAGAAAAAACCTGAATGAGCTGTTATTGCAAGAATTTTTATCAAATCCATATTAAGATGGTGAATCGGAAATGAGACAGTAGCAAAGTCTCTCCACTCCACTGTTCCTAAGAGGTAAGTCTGTTCGTTCAAGTGGGCATTCTGACCCAGAATTTCGACGCACTTTCCTGGATTGCAGTCCGAGTTACCGCAGTGTCGCCATGAAATCATTACTGCTTCAGAGTTTCTCTATTCTGTTCAGTAGAGCCTCCGCATCAGATCGTTTGAAATTGTTTCCACTTGATTGATCAGACCTTGGAACCAATTTAACACCAATAGCCAACTTATGGCATGACGCAAGTTATCAGACGAATCATCATTTTGCCAGCAGGTAGCTCCAGCCGGCCTACTAAATGTCATTACCGGCACCTGGAAGTGTTTTGCCGTTTAACCACATTTATCTGGAACTTGAATGGGAACCACTCATTCATTTGATGTCCAGTTCGGAATCGTCCGTACTTTATCCAATCGCATCGTGCTATCGTTCTGAAATTTATCTGATTGCATTGTGCCTCCACAAGCGGGAATACTCGGATGGATGAACGTCAGATTTTCACGTTATACTTTGGTGGAGAAATATTTCACTGCCATTCATAGTCTGTATAATAGAGTTCGTTCCAATTTTGAGAAAGGACTTAGGTAAACTAACGGTGTGGCCATGTGAAGTACGCTGTCTAACCATGACAGATGCTTTTGTGGGTATGATCGAGCAAAATGTCCTGATAATATTTTGAAATTCTCTGATTACGGACGCCACGTTGACGATATCTTTAGTTTTTCTAGTGAGGAATATTTTACACCTTTTATCAGCACTCTGAATTCTTTCCATACCAAACTTTCTATTGTTCACGAGAAAGAAGAAGAGAACCGTTTGCTTTTTTTTAGATATTTCATTGAACAGGCTTACGAATAGAAAGCTGCAAAGGAACATCCACATGGGTGGACGTTATTTACAACTCACTACTCTCGTGCCCGTGGCATACGGTGGGGATTTAGTTCGAATTCTCTTTGACAGAGTGCAGACAGTCTGCATCAGTGATGGAGCACAAAAACTAAGGGCTCATAAAACGAACATTGTCAACCCTAGGTGGTTATTCGGAAAATTTCATCGAACGGCATCGGGAACTATGCGAAAAACTAATCACAGTCGAAAAGCGCGTTTGTACTGCCTTACCAATCACAGCTGATCCTTTATTTACCAAATTAATGGGAATCTTGAGTCGGTTATCATACATACGCACCCAATGGTACAGTTACCTCTATCAAGAAGAACCAGGTTAAGCTCTCAGAATCACTCAAGCTGTTTTGTCGATTTGAATGCCCTGCACGTTGTCTATCAGTTCACTTGCAGTCGCGGTGACGCACGCACTGGCAGAACGGACCGCTGCCTGGCTCAAACGAGTCACACCACAAGCCGAAATGTCTGTTAAAATCGATGACGCAACCCGCCGTGACTTCACATACCGAACCGAAGTCTCCAGCTTTCTCAATCCCAAAGTATCTGGTCGCACACAGGATCACAGAGCTGACTAAGCCCAATCCCTCAGGGCATTATTACGCAATACAAACCCTAAACCACCGACGTTCCGTGATGTTGTTCTTATCGCCATGCCTAAGTCAGTGGTCTACGCAGAAAAACCGTTGACCTCGAGCATTAACCCAGTTTGGTATTAATGAATTAGCTACTCGCTACCGACTAATTACATTCGATCGTCGCCACATTCATACTGACTGAAATTGTTTATTGGGATAATTACACCGCTCACATTTGATTGGGTCCGCCGATACTTATGCTCCAGGTGTCTTTGGCTCATTGCGGTAACTTCTGCGCACGACGCAACTGAGTGTGATGTGTTCAGACAACATCGTCATATGATTGACATCGACTGTTTCTTCTCGTACGTCTGGAGATTTCCAGTTGTACGTCGGTTTATATTTACTTGCTAATATTTTTAAATTATAGGACCGCGTTCCTACAATAAACGGTTATCGACTGTGCGTCCACTAGGTGGTTGGGACGCAACGCTGAATTGACGCAAACGAAAGAATCCTAGGAGAGTTTTAACACACCAATGACAGCCGAAACCAACTAGTAGGATGCAACTGAAAAGGATTTACTCAGTGGTCAAAACGATTGTTACACTGACTACTCCCGATTAGGAACTAATGGGATAGACAGCAAGCCAATGATTCCAATGTTTTTACAAACTCAAAAATGAAGGACTCACCTAGAAGACACCCTTTGGAAAGGCGGATTTTGACCAATGCGTCCTAAAGCTAGAACGACACCGACAGTGCGGCAATAAAGCATAGTCAAAATCGGGTGCCCCAATTGGTATTTCAGCAAGCGAATAAACAAAACTCAAAACCCTATGAGATCAAACCCCGAACTTCTCAACGTCAAATTACAGTAAATTATTAAGAATTATGTACAGTTAAATGCGGTGACAAGCAGATTTACTAGTGGTCAGAAAATGGACACAACCCTTTACGCCACGAAAGAAATGGTGACAAACGGGATGAAATTTACCAAATCTATCACCATTTTGAGATGCTACATACAGATATACTCTTAATCAACAGGAGGATGACCAAAGAAGCCCGAATTCATGCTCGCTTTCGAAAAAAATTCTTTCGATGACATGCCTCTCCGGACGTCTTGAGGTAGCAACAGACAGAATCACCAGATGAGGAAACCAATGACGATGCCAAATGCAACACCGTGAAATCTTGGTATGGATCTTTTCTGACCATTGTACTGAAGCTGCACTAGGAGTGCCGTTCCGAAAACGTGTAAGTAGCATGCTTCGTTTACGAACTGTTTTGAGGTGATTATCGCTAGCCAGGTATGCGTAACCGGCATTCCGGTCTAACCATCCTCACTTATACACTCCTGTTAGGTGGGCGTTACAAATCTCACTTGAGTGATTACGACCGTGAGTGGACAATAACATCTGGATACAAAAGAAGCCTAAGAACAAATGCTCGTAGTTTGGGACCGTATGTACTCTTTGAAGTTTAGCTTTTCCTACCATATGGTGAATTTCCGACGAATCATCGCTTGATTCTTTAATGGAATCGTTGTCTACTCAAGTTCCTAATGGCTCAAAGGAAATCTTAATGCGGTACCGACGCTGTTTCAGTGTATTGGATTATATAAGTTAGCCGTGACTGAATTTGACGCTTACTCATGAAGATTCACCTGTCAGTGTGTGTGTGTGAGAGATCATTAGTGTACAGATAAAATTGACGGCACCACACCATGGGCCTAGGTTCGAACTTGATCTAACTGATGAGTTCTAGCGCAACGGGCTGGCCGTACGCTATCATACTGGTTTTGATCGGGTTCACAGAACTCCACCGGTGATGGTAGATGATAATAAAACGTTTAGCCAAAATGAATGAAAAATTCTCGAACCTTCACTATCCAGGGCACTGTGATATTGTGCATGAAGATACAGCATGTATAGACGGAAGGAATGAGGCAGGTGAATCCATACAGCACCTTTGTAACTGTGCCCGATACATCAGCCAAGTTCATCCAATATAACCAGTAATTCTGTACTTGGTTCCTCTGGTTTATACTATTGAATGCGACGTTAACTATCTCAATTAGTACGACAAACAAACATTTGGTCCATCATGACAGGCATCAGCATCGAGTCCTACGTTCCCATCGAATTCATTTGATCGCACTTTGTCAAACGCGACGAAATATGACACCAGTTCAGCTGTTTGCGCATTTCCTGAAAAGATTTAGCATCCGTTACTAAGGGAAACTACTCCCGTTGTGTTAACGATACAATGATAACAAAGGCCACAAAGACTCGTCCTCTAATCGCTAGCTGCGTCGGAGAAAGGTACGTACCGAGGTATCTGGGGGAATGCTAAACAAGTGCTAAACACATCTAGCGACTTAATTTGACACTCGATGAGGCTGATAGTGTCCCGTGGCCAAGAGCGAAAGGAAAAAAATCCTAAGAATCGGGGGTACAATGACATAGTGCAATCGATGCATTACACTCCTTTATTATCAAATAAGAGGAGTTGAAAGACAATGTTACATTGATATGGAAAAATAAATCGACAGGATTTCAGAATTGTGGGAGCCCGAAAGCTCGTGCAATCGACCGGTCATCCGACTAAATGCACTTAGTGGATCAGTCAAACGCAGCGGTAAGGAGACTCGAAGTTCCTTCTGTGAAAAGACCCGAGGAAACAAAAGTGCCCTCATTCTGAAGAGAATATTCTTGAAGAGACGTCTTTCAACATCCAGTCGACGCCTTCCAACAAATTCTCCCCGGTGACCGCACTACAACCCAAAATGCACCAGTGATGACCTTTGATTTCATCCAAAGCCAAAGCCTCGCGAATTTCAACGGGGCGTAGAGAACTGGCCAAATCCTGAGGACAGAAAAAAGTAATTGATTTACTTTACGGAACGAACAGTATGGAATTAAGGCAATCATCACAATCACCAACGACCAATGACATCACTGTCGTCATTATTAGCAGCAATGATAACATTTTCTATGGACCACTCAGTACTAGTACAACAGTGCCCGCTCACAAGCGGGCACAGAAATACGACGAGGAAGTATTTGATTACAGTGAGCAGTCATACCCTGGCGACGACGACCTCATATTTACAATGGAATATATCTATTCGGGCAGTAGGATACTGAATTTGTACGTGAAGTTTACTGGTAAATAATAACCGCTGGGAACCATTGAAGTATCGTACATCATTTTCATCCCTGCTAGGAATTATCAGCAGACCACATCCATCTTGTCCCAAATGAAGCTGGAAGTCGAGACAAACAACCGCAAACACATCCGTGTGAGCAACCATGAGCAGTAAGTGACAAAGCAACACTAGTGTCGGCTTTTCTACAGCCGTAGACTTATTCCCGCGGTCGAATCCTATGATCCGTGAATTCCTCGTAGGGAACCCAAATACAACGGAAGCCTTAATAACCTTACATTATACAGTGTACAGGAGCGCAACCGACCGTTGTGTTGGATTAGCCGATCTAAGTGTAATTATTTTACATTACCTATTTCATTATTCAGACGGTGTAGGGTGACTGTTGAATCCTCACGGGATTCAATGGCGAACCTTTACGTGTACGCAAGTATACACATGCTCACTCATATAAACACATGCAAGCACGCATTGTTATCGTGTCATTCGGTTAGCATAGACTAGTCGACGACAATATTGCGTTGTCGTGTCAACCCAACCCCGAAAATTTTTTGTCAGCTTGGTCGATCTACCTATCTGGTTGCCAGCATCTTTTGGTCGTTCTTTTTGCTTGATTACACTGGTGATGAATGTCCGCGCTTCGGTCTGAACCCAAACCTATCTAGCATGCCCATCCTCTCTGATTCTCTGACTGAGCCTAAATCCGCTCAGCGTTTCCCACCCCTCGTCAGAATGTCTTATTGATCTGGATGTTTTTTCCACATCGTTGTTTTGTTGCTCTGTTAAGGTCTGTCTTCTTCCTCGGCCTAATTAGCTGCACTGCATCGACGTTACGTTACGGCCTCAGTGAGCGCTCGCTGCATTGACTTAATATTGCACTGCTTCGATCGGTTACATAGTTTCTCTCTTTATTTTTGGTTGCATACTTGGCGGTCACTATTCTGTTTCATGAACATTCAGTTTTCAAACAGTTACGATCCCCGCTTCCTAAATGTCACGATAAGTGCGACAAAACTATTTTTCTGCTGCCCGTAACCTTTTAGTGCCTCGTCGCGTGTATAAGCCAGTCAAACAAGAATCCCTAAATTAACAAACCGTCGTCAGCTTGCATTTCGGTTAACACTGTAAGTTCGAAAAGAAATCTAAAGAAGCTTACGAGACTGTGTCTTTTATTCGACTATCAAATGCACTTACTATGCGGGTGACTCAGTCGCGGTGTTCAGCTCACTTACATTTCTAACAGCCATTAACATAGCACTAACGTGTTCTGATATTAGCTGCTAAATCAAAGCATGGCACAGTGGAGGCAGAAATGAACGAGAAATAACGAAAGGCAATAAGTTGTGGCATCATGTAGAAAAAACTTCGAAAATAACGACGCCATTGACTGCTGTAACGAATCATATTATCTATGTTCTTTAACAATCGCTGGGGGGACTACGGTGGGCTCCTATTCAGCATTCTAACCGAAATTACACATGCCAGTCCAATGGTTAGGGTTTTCATTTTACCACCATAACTTACCCCGAAGAACCGTGTATAGCGAGGAACGCGTTTTTTGGCGTGTGCAAAAACGTCCAAACCATTCAGCTATTCACATTTAGATTTAGTGTCTCTTATAAATGTCGAACCCTATGGCCCACTAACTCACCCCGAACATATGAGATTGACCGAATATACTCCTACCATGTTCTATCAATATTACAAGGACGACGGTACGCATGTATAGCCCATTACAATCCTCCCTATCTACGAGGTTCGTGCCACTGACTGAAAACCGACACTACGCGTACGCCTTGCTGAGGGCCAAATAATTTAGCTGAGGGCACATCATGCTACACCGTATAGATCCGAATTCTTCGGGAAAACATCCAAACAGTGAAAGCAACGGCGTGTAGCCTGGTGAACAAACATCTAGGGTCGAAATTCAAGTGGGCAGACTATAAGCGCAAAATTAGAGGTGATTGTGGACGTAGAGTGTCAACGTAATGGTGAGAACCTCATAAATACATAAGACTGCAATCAATTTATCGGCTGATCCGTTGGAACCTCATGTGATTTTGTGCCATTCCAACTCCCGGGTTACCGTAACCTCGTATTGTGGACCCAGGCGGCTATGGGACACGGTCCTTTTACCACACTCATGCGCCAAGTGCTTCATAAAAAACCAGGCCTACGCATTGATGACGTTACCTCGATTGGTAATGAAACATCTGCAATCTAAATGCCGAGCTCAGCGACCATAAGCCTAAAAAAGGTACCAACGTTTGTGACAAAATGTTACTGAACATTTCATGCAACACATTAAGCCATGTCCAAATTTCTGTTGTGCTCAAGATGTTGTTCAGAAACCGCCGATTTTACATTCATGCATTCTGATTTATTTAAGCATGTTCTTTGTCATGCGAGAACAGTAACGTAAGTAACATAACAAATAAGTACACTATGGAAGACACCGGTGTGCTCATACAAAGCGTAATGTCACTTATGACTTAAGCTATGAATATCTTAAGTAACTTTTTAAATGATGACAATATGTTAACATGAAAGCGCATAAATATTCATTTCCAAGGAAATCTAACTGGTCATTTAAATGTAAAGAAATACTCGTAATTAAGATAAACTCAGGCAATTTATTTCACATCCAAAACTTCCTCAAAATATCAGGTGCACTTGCTAATCCTGTTTAAAATGTACGCCGCATTACGAAATTTCGGCTTTTGGGCAATTATTCATTGATGTATGAACAGGCGATTACGGCCGAAGTGGGGATATTTTACGAAAAATAACGTCGCTGAAAAGTGCATACGAAGGAAAACTCGAATATTTAGATTAGCTGATGGTTGCTCAGTCGGAGACTTTCGAAAGGCGGATTTGTTTTCTCGACGACGGTCTGTACAAGGCCTATGTGAGGTCTTTCCTAGCCCAATGACCATCCCGAGACCAAACAGTTCAAGTGTGAAACCTCCAGGAGTTCATATTACTTTTCTTATTAGACTATTGTCTATCCGGTCAGTAGGTTATGCTGAACAAAAGGGAACGACGGCTACCAACGTAATGGGGTAACGATGATATTAACAGGTAGAATGAAGAACGAATCTCCCGTTATGCATGCAACAGATAGGCGAGCTCGGATCCTAATTCAATGAGGTCACTCATGGCAAACGATGGTTTCCAATCATTCTCTTGGAGTCACATTTTAGCGGACTGAAGACTCATCATTCACCATCATTCACATCATGTTCAGTGTTTAAACAGCAAGGCAGCTTCACTGGAAAACTGCCTTGTCCCCGAAGGTTAAGTTTCTATAAGAAAGAGTGAATATCCAAGGGGAACAGGGAGGGGACCTACAAAGGGGGAGAGATATAAGAACGCTGCTGTAGCCGACACAGTCTAACTTCACAAACGTACTCTTTCAATCATTCCGTTTCGATAAAAAATGACAACATGAACGCCACTGTTCACGGTTCACTGTCAAATCCTTCAGTGTCTCCAGCCAGCTAGCTAGTTGACGGGTCTTTCGAACCCCAACCACGAAGACGTGAGACACCTACTCTATCTAAGTTCGCTGTTACATATTTCTCACTCCACGTTGCCGCGTCATCTGTTGACCTCCACGTGGCCTCCTCCACTCCGTAGTTGGAACGCAAAATAGGGCACGGTATGGAAGACGAGTGTTCCCCATACGCAATACATGACCCAACCAGCCCAGTCTACTAAGTTACATACGCCGAGATAGGTGATTCTCAGAATGGCACCTAGTGGAGAAATAAACCTGCACCCTTGCATTACACTTACAACCCGGTCACTCCATGTTCAATCCTAGGCCAACTAGTAGACATCGGTGGTCGAAACTTCCAACGACGAACCACCCTCCGACACGCATACTCCAGTGTCTCGAACCATACAACAGAACTGAACTGGGCGCACAGCGGCAATAGTACACCAACGACCTTTCAACTTCGGTCACATATCAGGCTGACACCACAAATGCTTCAGTCCAGCGTAAGCTGCTCGAGCCTTCGACATACACGTGTTTTTCTTTACTACCGAATACACATCGATCGACACAACTGCTATACCAGAAGGATAAGTGAAACGGCCCACAATCCGTAGATTCATTACATTAATCCAATACGTCAGATCACAAGCCACTACTGTCACGAAATACCAAGTCACATGCTAACAAGCCCTTAATGCAAAAATTTGAATGCAGAAGCAAACCGCAAAAACGAAGCAAAAATACACTAACGACAGTTACTATCTAATTGCGCATATGACAAATAGAGTTCAGCGGACTTCGAACAGCAACAACACGTCATCATAGACATCAGCTACTAGGTAACACATAGATATCTGCTCCAATTTACAAGTCCGATTGCCTTACATTCTAGGACATCCTGAAGGCGTATATTCCCAATCAGCACTACATCCAAATAGATGAAGAATTGAAACAGGAACAGAGAGCAAAGGGGGCACCTATGTCAAATGACGATAGTTGTATATCGACATGACTGAAAAAGATTACACGCATAATACCTTCACACGACATAAGGTATAGCGAGACATATAATGCATCCAACAACAGAGATATAAGCAACTACGTATGACAATAAACACTGGCCAGGGTTGAGAAGAAGCAAATAACTATTGCTTGTCGAGACCACCGGAGAATCGAACACGAGCATTCACGATCAAGAAAGATCACGAATCGCTAAATAGAGGCGCAGTAGTGATAGTAGCGCGCTGATCCAGCTAAGATAGCAACGAAGAAAGTGAAAATATCTCGGCTGGACGAAACTCATGACCCTGCCAAGGTTCGCGGGGAATGGTATACTCTAGACGAAATTGCTGCAATCAGAACACCAAAGCATTATCGAATCTAACACACCTTAGTACAACATACGGAAATCTAAACTAATCCCCAGAATAGATTGCTCAACAGTCACTCCGTGATCCCTTCGTGGAAATGGAGTACAATCAAAATGGACTACACACCACGAAATAACGGAAACAGATTCCTCGACACCAATATTCAAGAAAAGAGCAAGGAGCGTAAAGGGAGAATTCAACCGGCCTTACCTCACAACAGATTTGAGAGAAAATGGGAAGTATAACGTCAGGGGACTGGACCTGCGCAATTTTTCTTCCGACCTTCAGCAGTCGAAATATTCGGACTGCACATAATCCACACTATCCAGATTGGAGACCAAGTGAACAACACTCCCAAGAAGATTATGGAAGACTGAACAAAAGAATCGCGACACTAAATACGTCTAGCGAAATAGGCAGAACTAAAACTAGACCATTGAAGATGAACTTAGCCATTACGGACCACACCACATGTTGCTGCGAACCACGGATGAACCCTCCATTCCTATCGCACTAAAACAAACTTCGCCATACCCGAGTTCCGCCGACCAGCCCAAGATGCATCACGTGAATAGGCACTTAAATATTCTCATTGAACTGTTACCTGACAAGAGAGTTCGACATACCTATCCAATCTCGATTGAGCTACCTATAACACACCCAATTATTCGCGGATACACTCGCAAAGGCGATATCGATCAACTGAAACTGCAACTGTCGATGCATTTTATAATTCACCTAATTGAAGGTTAGGGAAGCTTAGGCTTTTATGCCTCCTTTAGAACCCAGCGACCATGTGAGATCCACGGCAATATTGATGAAAACAGATAAGATCTAGGAACCACAAACGATAAGAAATACCTGCTGCAATGCAATAACGACACATAAGAGCTGAATTTGATCACTCACCGACTAAGAGACATCAATACATTGAATAGGTCTTACAAAGATTCATATAGTTACATGGACAGTTTTCTGCTCATAAGCTGGTAGCGAAACATAGAACCGATCAACAAGACGTTACGACGAGACCAATCGAGGTATTAGTGCACTAGCAATCAATGACGAACAGATTACGAGCTGCATGCAGAAAAAAAATAGCATTAAAACATAAATGCATAGTACCAAATCGACATGAAAGTGTCACAGCACGATATGCAGAGATTCTAGGACAAACCCGCGGCCAACGTAGCTTTCTGCCAATATGGTCGGTCTGACTCCGACTGCCTGTCGAGTGAGAACGCCAGGTCGCCGTGCGATGTGAACTGTGTCGGAAATTCGTACTAGACAGGAATAAGTTATGTCGCCACAGATGGGAGCAGAAGTCTTATCCCGTTATCTGCTGCGCTTGCAGGCAAAGGCGCACCGAACCACCTAACAACAAGACTCGAATGCACCATTAAGTTACCATCAACGTATAGTGCATGAAACCACCTAACTACCAACGACAAATAACAGAAACTAATTTGCTATTACCAACAAGAAGTACCAGAGAGTCATAACATAAAAACTCGACATATATTGAATAGTCAGTGCTAGTAGTTTACTGGGGCAGAACCTTGCCAAAATGACCAAAGAAAACTCGACGCTTCAAAACTAACTAACATTCCGGACGCCCGACACTGATCCAATTAGCAAGTCTCATAGGCACAAAAGCGAACATATTAGACATGAGAGAATTCAGATTCACATAGAGGAGACTTAAGCCTACCAGGCCTTACTCAATCAAGAACAATAATTAAATATACACACAGAACTTGACAACACAGACTATAGAGACCATGCAATATACGTACTCACATGCAAGTAATGCAAAGAAATATTACCTCTGAACGAAGACATTTGAGACGCATGTTAAGAATGAATATAACATATACTCAGAATCACTGAATTAACGTAAGCTATCAATACACAACAGAGACATCATCGAAAGTAAGAGGCACTGTCAAGAGAACCAAACACGACACTAGTTGCCCAGATCCAGCAATTAAAGATGCGCACAAAATAACGAAAACCGAATATTACAGAGGACTGACAGATTAAGAGAAAAATGTGACGAATAACAAGACTGAAACACACCTACTACAATAATTTGAACAAAGATGAGAGTCGAGAAGACACTATCGAGACGTGATACAAATACAATGGGAGAATACACTGGCATAAAGTAAGAAAAGGATAGAGAAATTGGGTATGGAGAAAGAAGAAGACAGAAATTGATAAAAGAGAGGATACTGGTAAGTAAGAACATAACTATATCACCCACCGCGCCGCACTCGATGCAATGAGAATAAGCCACTCACTCAATTAATCCGCGCGAAACGAGACCAAAATAGACAGTCATGGAATAATAATTGAATAAACCTGTAAACATACATGGAGATTGAATAGGAAACGGAATATAAGCTGATAGGGAGACATCCAAGCAACGACACAAGCAGTAAAAGAAACGAATTGGAGTTACTAACACAAAGCCTATAATGGTATCCTGACAAGAACACTAGACCGCAAGGACGAACATAGGGATAATAGAATGAAGTGAAAGCCACAACTACTGGAATCAAAATATATTCTCCACTAAGATATATATCCACGAACGAAGCTACGAATTCAGAATCACAATCAGCGACTGAGAGGAATCAGGAGACTACTTTCGTCAGAGCCATTCTATCAACTGACATTTCGGGTTCGATTGAGATCATGATCGACTATGGAAGAATAAGCCATCACCAGATAATAGCTCGTTAATCAGTCATGGAGGCACGTAAGCCGCCACACCACGTCAAGGTACAGTCTCGTTCTGACAGGTGAATTTGTCGCCGAGGCGATAGTCCAGTCACCTCAGTTTCGTTCTCTTCAGCAGTACGACCAGTAATAACCACTTAAATCAAACAATAAATTCACATCTCAACGTGCGTCAAGTCCTTGCTAATTAAATCACCGCCATCATGCTCATGGATCGTATCAACTGGTTATGTTACTTAGAAGGTGCATGAGTGCATCCGATCATGTGTTTTTGTAACGTTTTCGGATGACACTTTGCGCTTTCTTTCTGTCGTAAGGTGAAAACTAGTCCCATTCAGCAGTGCTCAAATTATCTATCAAATGAATACGTCAGTGTTTGTTTTTGATCCAAAGGTGAGTTTCGCTTAAGCGATCTTTTCTTTAATTCACAGCAGACTGTCGCAACATCTAACTAAGAGTATTACTTCAAGTGGCACACCTGAGAATTCCACTTTTACAGTTCCATAATGAATGTTTAAAGTGCAAAGTGTAGTCGTTCCAAATCATGATTTGGGCATTGATGTCATACAACGAATAATTTCTTAAACAACAGCAGAATAAAAAGAACGGGATGGGCGAAACCCACTTGCTTGTTTGCAAAAATGAGCAATGTTGCTCCAGCCAAGCGCTCCTCTTGTAATAATTTGGCCAATTCGTCACGACAGTCTTCGAGCCGAATGCGATCTGCGCTGTCCACAACCCAGATTAGTGCGTCTGTGGTCTCAAAATAATTGCGCCAATAAGAACGTAGGGACTTCTGTCCACCCACATCCCAGATATTTAACTTGTAGCCCATATGCTCCAATGTTTGAATGCTGAAACCCAATGTTGGTGAAATCCCATTGATATCTTCGCCTTTGAACTTCTTCACGATTGTTGTCTTGCCTGCATTGTCTAAACCCCTGTCGCAAAAGGTGGTAGGATAATAATGAGTGGAAGACTTCATTTCCCCTGAAGCAACGTTAACATGAAAGATTAGATATGCATCCTTTGAATCAAATGCATCTAAGCGACAAGGGTGGCACAGTACAGTTAATCGATTAAGCCCCGCAAGAAAAATCCAGTTATTGATTATGAGCTCGCAAATGTCGCCTTAATTAAATTATAACAAAACATTGGTTAGCCCCATCAATTAACAACTTAAGCGTACGCGCAGTAATGTTTGAACAGGTTGTACGACAAGGGAGCTTGTGAAACGGAATAAAGAACACCAACTAAGGTGACGTTTGTAAAGAGAGGTTGGAATAATCTCAAGCAATACTACTGTAGTTCATATGTTGAAAATCGAACAGGCTGTGGGTGGCGGCTTGGCCTGCATCGTTATTCATCCTGTTCACCGAACGAAACGTGATTATTCAGAGTGAGGATGCTGGCGATCACAGAAACGAGTACCATTGGTCCGCCAGGGTTAAATCTGTTTATTCAGCCTATTCGACCAAGCATTAAAACTTACGTCGCCAAAGACTGACAGCATATGCGAACAGTGTCGCCACAAACCACCAGCAGGTTAATCTAAAAATCTCCCTCGTGAAAACAGTGACAAATTCCGAACCAATTTAAGTGCCCTTGCCTGCTATCCGTTTGACCAAACAGCCTAGTTGCATATGTATGCTAGTACTGGATCGAGAAACAACTACCTGGAAACGCGCTCATCAAAATCCCGTTTCCCAAACTCGTGACGTGACTGCACTGCGGTGTGAAATATACTAGTTCTTTGTTGAGTGTAAACAAAGCATTCAATTATGGGTTGGATGATGACTGTCACCTAACCGGTGAGGCATTTTCAGGAAGACATTTGACTACCTGACACACTACTTATGTAATTGTGCCTCAGTTTGACCAGCCTCTCAAAGCCATGGATGAGAGGCTGCCACGAGTTAGTCTGCCAGACAAATATCTCAGACAACAGCCATAAGGCTCACTACCACGCCTGATCTGCTGAGGTCTTAGGCGGCTCGCCTCTTTATGTTTTAGAATCATGATAGCCGGTTTTTCCTCAAATTAACCGCGAAAGTACGCAACCACATGCGCTCTGGTTCTCATGCTTACTCTACGCGCCTGTAAGGTCATCAACAACTCATCCTTCTTACTAACATTTGAAGACTGAACTGCAAAATTGGTTCTGGTCACCAGTTATTTCGGTCCTCTCCTTTTGCACTACATTTGACGGAAACTCAAATCTGTCCCTCATTGGACAACACTCACCTACTATTTCCCAATCATACTTTTCATTCCCTCTTTAGTCCCAAAGCAAGTGTGTGCAACCTTATCCAAAATTTAGTTGCCGCCTACCGAGTACTAAATCATGACTTTCCAATAGCGAATTTCAACCTATGTGGTTGGAACTGCAACTTTCTATCGGCACTTCGGTCATGGAGCGCGAAACCGAACAATTCGCTAGGATCAACAATAGTTCGATTGATCTGACGACCGTGCTTATACTATTGATCGTATCCTCACTTTCGTTCCTACCCTCTACTCAAATGTTTCCATTCCTCCCCCTCTTGACTGATCGGATAATTGAGTTACCAACTCCTCCATCAAATCTTACCGGCCAAAACCCTCTATCCCTATCAATATACATTTTCGGCGCGACAATGAAAGGAAGAAGCCATGTGGAGGCCAACAGATGCCGTGGCAACGTAGGATGGGAAAATGTACAGCGAACTTAGGTAAAGTAGGTGTCTCACGTCTTCGTGGTTGGTGTCCGAAAGACTCGTCGACTTGCTGGCTGGAGACACTGAAGGATATGGCAGTGAACCGTGAACAGTGGCGATCGTGCTGTCATTTTCTATCGAATCAGAATGATTGAAAACACGTGCGCTTGTACAGTTAGACTGTGTTTCGTGTGTTGGCTGCAGCAGCATCTTATCTTTTCCGGCCTGTGTAGGTCCCCTAACTGATCCTCTTGGATATTCACTCTTTTTATAGAAACCAGTAGCTCTGGGGAAAGGCAACGGTCATTGAGGCTTGCCTTGCTGTTTAACGCTGAACGATGATGATGATGATGATGATGATGATGATGATGATGATGATGAATTAGGCTAACTGGAACGAGTTACACGACTTCCTAGCTTCGAATCCTTGGAATGGTTGTTATTTCACATATGAAATAATTCACCATGTGATATCATCGCTCAACTCTCCATTAAGAAGCCATGGAAGCACTGTACAGCTGTTTCATTCTTGTTAGGTTCGCGTCCTGGTTCGGACGCGGTGGGTAGACACTGCTGATGATTCCTAACAAGGATGAAACAGCCGTACAGTGCTTCCATGGCTTCTTAATGGAGAGTTGAGCGATGATATCATATGGTGAATTATTTCATGAAAACATTCAGTCCCCTACTACTGACACATTTCACTTATGTTGTTTCATATTTGTTTCTAGTCTCGCTGAAATTATTCTTCACGGGGTGAATCTTCTTATTCCAAATTTTTCCAAACCCAGGAAATGAGAGCCATCCAAGCGGTTCTGCCGCGCATGTAGCCGTTCTGATGATTTCAAGCGCCCAGCATTTAGGCGTTGGCGCCCTTCACCTACTCTCATCACCGCTTTGTACACCTATTAGTACTAGGAAGGTTCAACAAGCGCTACGCCACCATTTGGGCGTGTACAAACCATACGGCCCGAATGGAATTCCACCGATTGTCCTTAAAATGTGAGCCACTTCTTTATACAGTCTCTTTTTTGGTTTCCCTCTGCATTTCTACCTTTCCAATTGCGTGGTAACATCGAAAATTTGCTATTTCCAAGCGCGGCGATCTCTCTCACCCAACCTAATGCCTCCCAATTTCTCAAGCCTGTTATTTCTAAGGTACTTGAAACAAATATCTCCAACCAGTTGCAATCGTTTCGTGAACGCAAAGGTCTACTGAGCGACCACGAACATGAATTTCAACAAAATCATTCCACCGGTGAACTGCTGGCTTTCTTCTCACTCCTGGTCGGCCCCACGCGATAACCGCGGAGAATCACACGTGGTTTCGCTCGATATCACCACGACTTTCAACCGAATTTCGCGCGAAAGCCTACTGACAAAACCGGTCACGTTCGGGTTCCCTCCAATTCTCGTATTGTGGACACAAAGCGAACTATATCTGTCTAGTTCAGTGAGATTCTAATTCTACTGTTCCCTGTGAATGCTGGTGTTCCCCACTGTTCCCTACTCGCGCCCACCATCGTTCTTTATTGACGATTTTCTGTCCAATACATCCAGTCCCATCCACTCCTTCGCCGATGACGCTACTATACATCGCTAGCTCTTTTGCCGCACTTTCTCATGCAAACGACAACATTGATCGTAAACTTAATGTCGGCAGTGCTTCACTGAATCCCAATACTGATCACATCTTCAGGGGCACCCGCAATTGCACCTACTTAAATGCTTTGAAAACCTTCCCTCTTCATTTCCTTATACATCATTCATTCACTCTTCACTTCTGGTTTGATTCAATGACATACGCATCAAAAATTGTCTTTTCTAGTTGATTTCTGTTTCGTGTTGGACGTCTTTTTTTATTCATGATCACTTATACAAAGCTTAAATCCACTCCGCATTTGAATGTTGTAGTCATATGCAGGGCAGAGCTTCGTCCACTTCTCTTCCCCTATTTGATTGCGTTCGACGCAAGGCTATCTGACTGATCGTCAATCTTTATTTAACGTGCAATCCGCAGTCCCTAGCCCATTGTTGGGCGGTTGCTTCGCTGCATGTTTTTCATCGCTACTGCCTGGAATTTTGTCCTTCAGAGCCTGCTTTGTCAGTTCTCATACCGTTGGCCTTTGAACGTCTGTACCGCTCTCATACTTCCAGTCATCCTCATCAAGTTTCTATGCATAAGTTTTGCATTCTTCTCCGGAGCTGCAAAGTCGCAGAGCACCATTCCCTATTTATTTTCCTATCCACTTGCAATCTTTCTCTCTCCAAAAACAGAGTCAACAAATTGGTTCTTACGTGAATGTACCCAACAATCCCCTTTTGCAGTGTCATTTGACTATGTATTTTATCGCTTATGGTGTGAATCACTGTTATAAAAAACTGATTACGTGGAAAACAGTTTCCATTCATTGAAACTACCTCAACAACTACTTCTTTTTGACCGACGGAAATTCGGTCATAAGATAAAACTTAGCGAAGCTCCTGCATTTTGCTGTTTTGTTTAGAAATAAGTATGACCAAAACCGATGTTGATAAGCGGTGATTAAAAGACTAGCATCTGTCACTCAAAAACCTCAGAGATTCGAACACTAGATCCACAGATTCTCTTGGCAGTGGGCAGAAATTCGCTGTCCCCTTACCAAACATGGACTACCGAGATCTTGTGTGTTTCCATTCCTCAAAAGCGCAGTAGTCGATACCCCTTCCCACTTACGAATAGTGTGTCACAGCGGCTACGGAGTATGCCCCTTTCACTGCCCTCGTGCGTTAAACGCACGTCAACGACAGGCTATTCCAAACATGCAGCAATCAAATCACCCCAGCTACTGGTTAAATTCGGTAGGCTAAACTTCTGATACCTTTCGATTCAGCAAAACGCCTAGGGCAGCATGAATGATTTTCTTCACGACTAGTGTCATCGCGAGAAAGCCCTCTTCTCGTGTGGAGAGTCGACTGTGTTCTTCAACTTCAAGAATGACTTGCGCAGTGACTGCGCTAGCCATAGGAGGATTAGCCTTATTCCAACAGCGTCAAAGCCGCTTTCGTCCGTCATTATTCGGAGGATGTAAACCACACGTGAAGGGAAAACCCGTAAGGAACATGCTGGGTTTCGTGCTGGTTGTGGATACCTCGACCAAATGTTCACCCTACGACAGGTGTTGGAGCGCTCTTTTACCTTCCAAAAACCAACTGCCATCGTGTTTTCCGATATTCGCGCAGCCTTTGACTCCCTTGATAGGTATGCACTGTGACAGTTTGTTGAGAAACTGAGTGCCTGAGAGGAGTTTTGCCATCATATCCCAGGTCGGTTAGGGATTATGGCTAGCCTCTGCCACTCTTCGTCGTCTCCAATATAGTATGGTGAGGCTGCCCTGCGAGGCTGCTATATCCCCATCTCTTTTAAAATTTGTCAAAGAGGATTTTCTCCAGAACGCTTTATGTTCTTTCGGGGGCAATCAGTCTGAGGCAATCAGCTAAATCCTGATTCCAAACCATTCAAACGAGGCGTATGAAGCATAAGACACTGGTTACCCGAGTCCGTGGACAACGGGTATACAGCGCACCAAGGATGCTTAGCTCCATTTGAAGGACGGATGAACTGACCAATCAGGAACCGGTCCCAAGTGGGTTGTGACCACCAGAACGTCCTATTGCCTTAAGGGCTAGATAACTTAGTCAAAGGCTCGGGATAGTGCCCCCTAAGTCAAACCTCCACTTCGGTTTGGCAACCGGATAGGAATCATGGACTTCGATGGACCACCGATGACGTAGAGGTAACGAATGGAAAAACTGTCATGTGTAGCGAGTTCCCCACATTATTTCCTCTTACTTTATTTTCGCCTATTGTTTCCGTCTCTTGCCATCGTTCCGAAGGCACATGACCTTTATTCAGATTTGTACGAAATACAATACTGTTCGAACAAAATGGTTAGACCGAGCAGGAAAACCTGATCAAACGCAAGGGTTATTCACAAAACGGAGAAACACCGTACTTACAAAATGAGAATGCGAACTTCATGTTCCTTCTGTTTCAACTTTTTTAATATAGTCAACAGGCCCATTGAAACAATAAACGGTTGCTGTCTCAAAGGCAAACGCTCTGAAAAGGAAGTAAATATTGGCTGCCATAATTTAAACGAGTATTCCAAGTGCTTAAAATGTATAGGCTTCGTACAGCTGTAAAATTCCGCTTAAATGAAGTAAATTCTTGTCGGCCCGGTGATCAGATGTTCAAAAGCGATTTGTATTTTAAAACGGGAATCCATATTTTATTGGACGTGAAACGTCTTTTTACGACATGCTTGAAGCATGAGTGCAGTGGAAGGGACACGTCCTATAGCCGCTAGGGCCCACTACACAGGGAGGGAGGAGACCAGCAGCCTTAGTTCTGAAGCTGAGTGGCACAGAACCACATAGGTCACACTAATTTAATTGTGGCAACGAGCCAGATCGGCAGATTTGAGATTTGAACCTCTGAACCTCTCGGTGACATATGCTTAGTCCACTTGAACACCTGCGGTCGATTTTACGATCAAGCTTTATTTGGTTGATGCAATCACCCCAGGAAGCTACAGGCTAACGCAGTACCCATGCTTCATGCAGGCAATGAAAGTGGTTAAGTAGATTAGGAGTCTATCACCAAAAAGGTCAGGGGTTCGGGTCCCAGATCTATCTCTTTAGTCGTAGATAGCAACTTGCTGTCAATCGGCTCGTTACCTAGTGAGGTGTTACGTAGTTCTATATTAATTCAATTTTTAGGGTGACTCCTTCCCTCCTGCGCAGTGGTCCCTAGTCTCTTGCACTGCACTGAAGCTTCAAACATCATAAAGAAACGCAAAAGCAGCAGTGTCTGCAAAAGACTATGACGATCCTTGATACATATAAACTCGAAACGGAGGGGCAGAGCTGCAAGCATCTCAGTTCATGGACAGGAAGATAACAGAAATATAAGAGGCTGATCTCGCATAAGATGAGCTTAGGCTTACCGTATAAACGTCCCCAAATGCCTTAGTATGGTCGAATACGGGTATCCAAGGTTCTCAGTTGGCTGATCACCCTGAACACTTCTTAAAATGCACTCAAATGACCAGCGTCACAGTCTCCGCTGAGGAAATTCGACGGGACGCCTTCTCGTGGTGTTCCTACTTAAGTACAAGGATGAAGGCGAATGCCCGGTGCTCGCCACCGAGTTGACTGATTATTGGTAATCAGTCCGGAGGAGTTGGTCAAACCATGCTGCTTAGGACGTATACGGCTGTGTCCTCATCGCTGTCTATGGTGAAGGGATGTATCAGAGGACCCAGGATGTTTAGCCTCATCATCAATCACCATCACAATCGTTCAGCGTTAAACAGCAAGGAAAGCCTCATACAAAGGGAATATGAATAGAACAATCAGCAACCGGTTTCCAGTGAGTTAAGTGGGCTTCAGATCGTCCCGCTGCCCAGTGGGTTAGAGTATTCCGTCCAAGGCTCAGGGTAGGGCCCCCAAAGCCAACCCTCTACTTCGATTTGGGCAACACAGCAGCGCCAAGCCCACAGAGGACTCATGGATACCGAATAATGGTCGAAGACTTAAAGGTGAGGCGAAGAAGAAAAGGCATACGCTGGAAACAATTTCTTTACTCTTGTCCTTTTTTGCTCATTTGTAGTCGTCACTCACCATGATTTCAAAGCATCATCTGAATTTTAATTTGCGCAATGTATATATATATATATTTATAGATGCAGCAAGTAGTATCTGGATAAGTGAACAAAATTTGCCCGGGAGCACACGACTGGTTTCACGGTTATTGTAGCTCGTCAGGCATGCCTGACCGGTACTCTCATGTCCGAACATCTTTACACTTGCACACTCCGAACTAGCATCTCATCAGAATCTAACTTTTAGCGTCAGGAGTGCGCGTGGAAATTCCTCGTTAAAGAGTTGAGAGAAGAACCACAACTGTGATTCGGTGATAACTCTTTGTCATTTGGGCTGAGCCAACCTTAGGAACGAGGGCAGAATGCCCCAGAATATAGATATATAAACGCATATATAGAAACAACAAGTAGTATGTGTAT
>LUCM01002143.1:0-34857 GCA_008360955.1 Fasciolopsis buskii | reverse complement strand
GAGATCGGTTGCTCGCTTCGGCATGTGCTTTGCATCTTCAAAGTGCAAAGTGCTGTTGCAGTATTGGACGACAGCAGTGCCGAATTTGATGCTGAGTGGAAAGGAACTCACGGTTGTAGACCGTTTCACATATCTTGGTAGCTGCTTGTCGGACGAAGGTAGCTCGGGATTGGAGGTAAGTATGCGTATATCCAAGGCTCGCTCAGCTTATGCTTGATTGAAGCCGCTGTGGCGTCGGCCTGATATTTCACTGAGGTTGAAAGGTCGTGTGTACTGCGCTGTGGTGCGTTCAGTTCTGTTGTACGGTTGCGAGACATGGAGCATGCGTATCGGTTATGTTCGTCGGTTGGATGTTTTCGATCATCGATGACTGCATAGTATGGCTAGGATTGGATGGAGTGACCGGGCGAGTAATATGCAGTTTGAGCATCTAGTAACAGGCGGGTTCTGTGATCTTTTTTAATCAGCGTCTGAAACCCAGTAGACTGCATTGGTTGTGTCACGTGTTGTATGTGGCGAACACTCGTCTACCATACTACCTAGCTACTTTACGTTCCTGCTACGGAGTGGAAAAAGCCAAGTGTATTTCAGCGGATGACGTGGCAACGTGGAATGAGAAAATGTACAGCGAACTTCGATGAAGTAGGTGTCTCACTTCTTCGTATTTGGTGTCCACAAAGCCCTTCAACTAGCTGGGTGGGGACCCTGGAGGATATAGCAGTGACCCTTGAAGATTGACGATCCTGTTGTACTTTTCTGTCGAATCAGACTGATTCGGACTGTATTTTGTGTGTTGGCTACTGCAGTATTCTTTTTTTTCCCGGCTTTGTAGGTCCACTCCCTTTATCCTTTTAATTTTCGCTATTTCTGTGAAATCATGTAACTCTGGGTATAAGGTGGCATTTTAGTGAAGCCTGCCTTGCTGTTTAACGCATAACGATGACGATGACGACAGATGTCGCGGTGGTACCTTGGGAGATATTACTCCTTTTCAGTGGTTTTGCAAGTTTGACGTACTGCCAACAAGTGGGTTATCCGTATTTCGGTTATCGATTGTATGAACCGCAATTGTGGTTGAGGATACGTGCCGAACGCACTCATCTCTGTTTACTTTTTGAATGTTGATGTTTAGCTGTATGGGAATAGCTACTAATCCATGTGTCACGATTCTGTTGAATTGGAATATCGGAAAATTCCTTCTGAAAATTTTTTTTATTATCGCGCAAATTGAATTTCGCTCTTCCCAGGTCAATATTGCTTAGCTTTATATTGTGCATAACACTCAAATCAGTTTACCAGTATATTTTATTCGCTCCTCAATAGAACGAAAATTCATTCACACTCTATTTTATATTTTGTTATTAGTAAGGTATTTTGATTCAGCGGATATGCCTGATTGCGAAATCAATGCGCTGTGTTCGTTTATGATCGTAATTAAACGAGCTTTCTAGGGTACTGTTACTGGATATGGGATCCCCAAAACGTTGTTTTTCTAGAATACAATAGATCATATATGTTGCTGGTGAACAGTGTGCGGCGAGTGTGATCACAATCTCTGCTCTTCTGAGTCCGTTCGGAAGTGGAAAAATTTCATTAGTTCAACCTATAATAGGTTACCACAATCTGGAATGTGTCTAGTTAAGTGTTCGATAGATACCACCTCCTAAGCTAGGAGGCCGAAGAAAATGATTGGAGAGGTGTATAACCAGTGATACTGCATAATGAGTAAAATTGAAAATGCTGCGGATGGGGACATGCAGAGGTCTCTAGCACAAAATATGAAACTCCGTCGCTTTTATTCTAAAGGTGATATTTTGTGTATGATGTGTCCACTTGATGTCCATTGATAAAGTATATCAAAGTACCGATGATGTTCGTTTACTCGTTTGGCTGAAATTTCGATTGTGATGTTGGAACAATATAATTGTGGCCAATAGGAAACGGAATTTCAGCACACCCAGTGACGGCGAACCACTTCACTATGATAGCGTTAATGTCCTGTGTGCAAGCTGTCTAAGACGCACATGTAATAGCCTTTAAAATCCAAAGAGGAGGCCGAACGGGGAACGACATAAGGTTTCAGTAAGCCAGGTTTTATTGCAAGCCTGGCGATGGCGAATGGACGTTTGCCACCAAATTTATTGGTATAGATGAGATCCGAATCACTGTCTTTTGAAATGGCAAATATTTGACCGTCGTCGGTCAATTGCGGTGGCTTGATTGCAGTATATTTTCTGCGTTCGGAAGTGACTTCAATAGTGTCGGCCGATTTAAAAATAAACAGTTATGTTTAGGGTGAACAGAACTTCGTACATTTAGCATGAGAATAGAAACTGCGATGTATCAGCTCTTTGTACTTATGGATATCATTGACGATCTGCACACAGTATAAGCCACTCCTAAGGCAATCCGATGATCAGCTGGATAGCGTCGACGATGTTTCTGATTAAACGCCAAGCTTTTCTGCGTACTTCTGGCAGAGGAAATATTAAAACTGTTTAAAATCTTTGTTCTACTGGTCGATAGATCACGCGGTGGGATGCAACGAACAGGGCATGTTATCAACACTAAGCAGCTGTCCTTGACAGACGTCCTGGCTTCCATCAGAAGCAATGAAGTTTAACCTCGGTTAAACTCGATGGGTTGGAAACCGGGGTTTTCACATTGGATTATCGCTATTCTCAACTTCGACTATAGTCGAAACACCGTGAAGTTTATTCATCCCCTCAGGAACTATTAGCAGCGCATATCCATCGTGATCTAACCGAGATCCCAACCTGAGGTGAACTAAGGAGTCACTCAACACGACCACCATTCGATCTGGTCTGAACGTGAACGGTTTTTTGAACAACAGTACAAAACATAAGATCAATTCTTAGCTGATTTTTCTCGGTCACATTCTTGCTGTTATGTAAGCCACAATAATCTAATAGCTGTGATGTTTGGTTCTCAGTCGTTCGTCCCTGCTTCGTGCCTGTACTTCGTGCCTGCGATGCGTACGCACCTGACGATTCCTAACACGAACATAGCAGCTGCCTCCGTGCTATTAACCGGTCAGTTGAACATCCATACTCCATCGTCATAAGTAATCGTTCACCCGACTATCCTAAGGAGAATCAAGAATGACAATTTAAAGTCAGTCTGCCACTATATAAAACCAGAGTTTTATGGCACATGAATTTAAATCTAACCTTGAAAGCCTTCTCTTCACGGCTCCAGTTCATTCCGACGTCCATTCTTCTAAAGCCTAGTCGTGATGTGTTTTAAGGAAATTCAAACATTTGACATATCATGTGGTCGATCAGGTTTCTTTGTCGCCCGAATAGTAGTGGAGTTAAATTTGACACACATTCTACACCTTTAAAAAGAACGCTGTTATAGGATTGATCGAGGTAGGACTTTGTTCTTCCAGGAGAGTATTTACATTAAATGATAGATTTAGTCACTTGAGTAACCGGATCTCATGTGGTGTTCGTATATCGGTTGAATTGTCTTCGCGCATACAAATGGGTGGATTAGCATTCACCATATTGAGGCGTTCGTGGCATCGCCGTGACATCCGGCTATCGATCAAAGATCTAGTATGCAACAGCATTTAGGTCAATATTGCTATACGTGTCAGAAATATATATATATATATATATATATATATATATATATATATATATATATAGCGATCTATCCAGTGTACTAAGTTGTGATCCCCATGCATCGATTGGGAATTCATTTTTGACGACTTATTCTGACAAACTTTAATCAAGATAACGCTATCTACCAGACCCCATGCGTTGGACTGCCAAGTTATCCAGCATGGTCTCTTAGGATAGGGTCGATAACTTCGTTTTATAGTCAATACTACAGGCACCAAAATTACAGAAAAAATGCAGTCGTTATGACCACCAAACAGCTCGACTCTGTTGTTTGAATCAAATCGATCGTGTTTTGCATGCGCTTTGTATAATTTGAATATCAGAAAATCTAGGAACATATGCGGCGGTCCTGAAAACCACTGACCGACAAAAAATGACATCGTTCGTAATTTGCACGCGATCGCGTTATTCGTTTATCTGTGCAAGATATTGGACCTTTCAATGTCTATGCTTTACGAAATTGTTATTCCATGGGTGCACATCTACGAACCTGATCTGGCCGGTAGAGAGAGCTGCATCGCCGAAACTCGCCCACAGAATTGTGTGCCATTCACGAACTATTACCTTTAACCTTTGAGAAGATCATTGAAGTAAAGATATTTTCAAACCGCTTATTTTCAGTCTTTTGCATCAGCTGGTTGACGACACAGACAGTTCAGTGCGAATACTGGGGGACGTTGGTGTCATCTTTGTTGCTCCAATCCTTCTTTCGAACTTTTTCCGAAATTTGGTCACTGAAACTCATCGCCTGACCTTTGCAAACAAATGCGTCGTTTCCGTTGCGTGTAGGTACCGTAAACGGATAGGGTGATATAACCAAATCTACGACGAGCAAGTCAGTGGCTGACGCGAAAAATGTACATATATCATCTGGTATTTAAAGCACTGCTACTGACGCCACATAAAAAGTCCACATAAAACATGACTGGATTGGAACATTGATGGTGAACTGCGGAAACGTGACACGTTCTGCAGCTGCATGTTGGATTTGTCAGCAGGCACAAACATCTAAACTAATGAAGGGAATGACCATTTTGATACGTAATCTTTGATCCTGTCCAACGTCGTGTGCATATACTTAGAACACGGTTCATGTTATCTTACGTAAAGATGAAAGACATGTTTGCGAATAAACATTTCGTTTTCATGGCCCGTTTGGATGTAACCCAGACTGTGACTGAATTGAACCAGTCTCCTAGACTCGTTATACCAGTTCAGTTCATTTTATACAACCACAGTAAAATCAGATTTAATCCAATTCACACCAGTGTAAGCCATTTCATGCTCATTTATTTGTTCATTTCATTTCGTTGTAATTTCAGGAACGCATGCTTTTTGTTCAACAGTGGATAAATACTATTCCTCCTGATCTACCGCTGTGGGTACAGACTTCACTGACCAAAATTGTCCCAATCACCCATCCTGAATATTGTCCCGAAGAAGGCGATCGTCTAAGTAATTCAGATTGTTTTGGCTGCGAAGGTCAGTTTGTTTCTTTGTGAAGCGGATTTTACATTGATATATATGAGGGTTTCACCGAACCTTACGATCGCTGATATCAGAAACGAACGAAAATGACGTAATCCCACTTTCACTACTGACAGTACTGCCGGTAGTTAAAATCTGATGGGATTCATCAGATTTCTGCTAACATTCCAGCTTCTGCGGCGTAGTCACCGGTGCGATACTCCAGTAAGAGTAGCTCGTACGGTCGGAAAGCGCGAAACAACTGGATCAAACCAAACGCAGACGCGCATACACATTTACCTACTACTGTGTTAATGACAGAATATTGTTCCTTTAGTTCACCTTCATTGTCGTCATACAGGCACATTCAAATAGTGTTTAACTCGGTTTAAGGAGGCATGTGTGCATGCGTTGGGTAGAATGCAGACGAGAATTTGTGGAATGGGATCAACAGTTCATGTTCCATAACTGCGCTGGAATCACGTTACGCACCTAGCACAGGTGAGGGGAAAATATTCAAGGTCTGAGCTCGGGACAGTGTGCAACTGAACCGCTGCCAGTAAACGCTTGAGATACTACTTGACGATAGGCCGTTCGTTATTTGCGTATGGGCTGAAATTTAATGATCAGAACAAGGATTGAAACCCAGCGGTGGACAATAGGCCAGTTGAGGTTGTCCCAGAGATGGCCATTTCACCAGATTTCGTGCGGATCATGGTTTAGGAAAAACGGATGTATCCCCCTCAAAAACCGCCAAGTGAGCTTTCACCAACTAACCTGAGTGAACGAGTTGGTCTCTGTGTGAATAGCTGTATGGAGCAGTTCGTCCAAAACAAATAAACTTAATGGGTAATTAAGATTGTCTCAGACGTTAATCAGATACTCGAAAAGTTTGATTCCATGTATTCACACTGGCTAGAAAGTCGCACATTCAGTGCACATGAATCGGAAGTCATTTGCTAAGACAGGAAATCGGCAGCGCGGAAGATTTAAAGAATTCCTGTCGACCAAAGTGGGTTAGCAACAAAGTTCCATGACATCAGGCATTGAAGACTATTCTAATTTACTCATGGAAAACAGACGTATTTTATTTGATCGTGAAGCTTACGCAATTGTGATATCCGCACTAGAGCGATTAAGCTAATCAACAGGTACTGTATGTGATACAAGGCGATGAAAGAAGAACGATGCACGGATAATTCGAATTGATTTTGAGGAATTTTGTAAGTGATTATATGAGGACCTCACATTTTATTCTGGAAAACGCTAAATCTGTCTTTCATGGGCTTACTAATGTTGACGCGATGTCATATCTATAGTTGACAAAAGAAAATCAACGAGAAGAATATTATTTTTGGAAATAAGAAGCTTTTCAAAAAGCCAGCGATCACCTATTAGATTGCCAATTATGACCACTATTATTGTTTATAATCTGTATCATTCTATCGTTCGCGCGCGTATTGTCATTTGCCACTTCTTCGATTACCAACTTTTTTAGGACGATGCATGATTGAATATCGAACATACTCATGTCACATTTGATCATGTCAAGATTTCTGTTGTGGTCCGAAAGTGTTTCTTGATAAGTTTGATTTTATCACCACGCACTGTGATTCATAGCAGTTCGTCCTCCGTTGTGACGACATTGAACTGACTATGTTAACAAACGCTCGCCGAATCACTAAACTAGCTAATGATGCGATGAAATCAAGGAAGGGAAACTTCGCCGTACAATTGGCTGAGCTGAAGAATTGGCGAAATGGCTGTTCTTTTGTTTAGTGGAAAAATGAAAGCCATTCGGCTTTAGCTGTCCTTGAAGGGAATTCCAGTAGATCACCACTGTCATTTTGTTCAATAACAGTTAGGGATTAGTGAGGGTCACCATCATCACCATTGTTTGAGCTATGTGGAATTGACGGTCTCGTAACACAATGTCATTCCAAGTTTTCCAGCCATACCAGTGCAATCATGACGAATTTATAAATTGCTTATTTTGGCTCGCAACAAAACATCACAACATTTTCCGATTCTTTTCTAGCATTCATTGTTTCACTTCTTGAGGATGGTCTGCACATTATTGTGGGTGATTGCAACCATCCATCGACCCTACCACTGACTGTGTTTGATTTGACCAACCCTTGCGTTTTTCTCACCGGAGGCAGTTTCATTTTAGATAGAGTTATTACCAACCACCCTGATTTCTTTACCCTGAAATTATGCACTTCCATCTCAAGTAGTGATCATCGTGTGCTTCTGTTAAGACTCAAGATAAAGCCTCGATCATATTTCCATTCCTTCAGGCAAACAAATCAAATCCAAATTCGCCTCCGTAATGTTTCACACAATAACCTCACTCTTCTTCAGAGATCCCCTTCTCACGTACCTGCTTATTTCTCTTTTGAATTCCTCCTCAATATCAATGCCAAACGTTTCACAGAGACGGCCAACGCGATTTTTTATGTGCTGTCTCTTGGAAACACCATTCCTCTCAAATGTCCAGATCACCACTGAAATCCCTGAGACGACACAAGGAGCACTTCTACAAATCCCATAATAACTCAAGCGTGCGGTATATTTTCACTCTAGTAAAAGCTGAAATCACGCGCATCGACACGACATTCGCCAGCCAATCCTTGAGTCTATGGCAAAGCATTTGACTATTGTGTGGGAAGAAACAGAGACAAGAGAAATGTTTTGCGAATGTCGAAAGCACAAATCACACTTTCATCCATCCGTCCAATTATACCCCAGTCATATTTGGACAGGGTTATGATGTGACAGTTACACGTTTTTTTCTTGGGAAGATGCGTTCGACCTTCTGCGCACCACTAAAATTACCACAGGGGTTGGTCCTAACAGTCTACCCTCAGCTCTTTTAATGAACGGCACTGTGGCCCTAACGGATGCATTCACTTCTCTGATTAACTCATCATTAATCTCGTCTTCCATCCATGACCGCTGGAAACCCGCACCCATTGTTCTCAGCCCAAAATCCACCAGTTCCACTGCTTTAGCAAAGCGTTTTCGCTCTATCGCCTTAACATTTTCTCGACTTAAACTGAAAGAGCTTTCAGCCTACACATAAATCTAACAGGTCCAATTTGCACTCAGCGCCTCCCTTATTCATCACATTTTAAGTCCTTAGACGCATCGACGAAATCTCTGCGTTGCGCCTTTCTGGACTATTCGTGGGCATCTGATTCAGTCCCGCTGTCTATTCTGTTTCACAAACTGGAGATATTTGGTTGTTCCAGGCCTTTTATTAACATGGCTTTCTGATTATTTTGCTAACCTAACCCAGTGCACACGAATGGGGGGTAAAACTTCAAAGCCTTTGGTTACCATCTCAGGCGAACTTCAGGGTGTTGTTCTTCCACCGTATCTCTTCTCTACTTACATCATCGACTTATCAACTAGCTCCGTCTGTCATCTGTTTAAGCAAGCTGACGATGTTGCCCTCTCTCAAGCCGTTTCGAGCAACGATGATTTTCAAAGTTCTTCCAACACCTTATCTTCTAACAACGATTTATCTGCACAAGCTGGTTTAAATTTCAACACATCTAAATATTTCGAATGTCTGTTCTCTCTCCCTCTGTCTTGGTCAGCTTGCCCATCCGAATAGTCTTTCGTCGACTCAGAAACACCTAACAGTGTTGATTCTGTGAAATATCTAGGAGTTAACGTTGATAAAAAATCTGAAATAGACTTCTCACATTTCCACCTTTGTAAAGAATCTCCGACTGTTGTCATTTCAAATCAGGAAGCTTCGATACCACAAGGTAAAACAAAGCACCATCTCCCGATTTCCATATCAGTGTTTTTTACTCCTTTACCATGCTACCGTTATTCCCCTAGGCTTCTCTAAAAATAGCTTTAAAAGTTTTCGCCGGGGGCTATCAACTAGTAGCCGTGTCTTCCATACCACTAACTGAGTTGTTCCTCAGTCTATGTGGTTAACACATATCAGCAATGTGAGAAATTAGATCACAAAATTCGTTCAGATCCCAAGCATGCTCTGCGCAACGATATTCCAAAGTGCCGCTCATATTTCAACGTGATCTACTTTTCGTTTCATACCCTCTAGAATCATTATATACAGGAGCTCTACTGTCCCAAACTTAACGTGGATCTTGACAAACCGTGACCATGTTTCAGCCGATTTCTTGAGCAACCTACCATAATGTGCCCAGATCATTTCTGGAAGAGTTTTTTCATTTTTGCAAGGTCAATGTAACTTTTTCTTTGTTTTCCTCACGTTTTCCTGCTGAAAGGCGAGATATCTGTTCGCTAAAGTCTATACAATAGAATACAATTTATGGGCGTGTGAATTTGAAAATAACAGATGCGTTTTAGTAATTGGGGGGGGGGGCTGAACTTGCCAATAGCGTGATGGTGTGCTGTAGGTGAGCGTAATGCGCGGATGGGAGGCAAAACACTGACATAAATTGATGAGTGACAGGGTGTAAAGAATCCGTCAGACTAGTGCGCTGGTTCGCGTGAACGTCGGTTAATAGCCGTTAGATCGATCCGCCTTTGCGTGACTGTCTACTTAATTCCAGCACAAGATCCTGAGATATGCAGTCGGTCGAGTAACTAGATGACATCGAAAAGTTTGACCCACGATGGTCGCATTCTGACTAGATTGGCGCACATAGACTTATTCTGACTGCATCTATATCGCCTTGTTGTTTAACAACATTTACATACGTGCACAAATGCAGTGCAGTTTTCTCTAGTAAGTTGATGCAATATGAGCTCCGACTGCATCATGTCTAGGAGACAGTTCTAAGAATACTGTTCCTGGATTACGGAGTCACAAGAGGTGAGCAAAACCATAGTTCCAACACAGCAGTAATTAATGGCAGTTTAAGGTGTTCGAAAAAGAAAGGGCTTTCGATACACTGACGAAGAAATGATTTGCTGCACTCCAAATGCACATTTATTTAATGTCAGGCTCAGACCATATTGCAGGATAACCACAGACGTGACTTTTTAATAGGCAGTAAAGATGGTCAATTACACTGTGAAGCCATTACTTGTAGAGACTATTCAAATATAATTGAATTTATTAACCTTACCTTTAAAAATCCAGAGGTTTTACGTGGTTGAAAAGACAAGAAGCGAAAGTGTTTCACATTTCAACAGCCTGTAGTTAACGGGGCACTGAAATAGGGGAATTCGGTATTCATGGTGAGTGAGCGCGTACGAGACTAAGAAAAAAATGATGAGAACTGGGACTGCCGAAGTGAGTTCCAAAGAAAATCAAATTAATGACGATCGAAGTGAACAGTGAAGCAGGAGCTTGATGATTGCAAGTAATTGTGGACTGGAGGTTAGAGAGGAGCCATTGATTAACCGGGCAGCCTTTCGTTGAACTCAGTCAACAGGAAGAACAGTTGCCGGAGCTCCATCTCACACCTGGGTGCAGTATTAAAGTTTCTGGTGGTTTTTTACCAAAAAGGCATGGGGGGAGAGTGATACAGGTGTGTGAAGGTGCATCAGCAGTGAAACCACAGGTTGGTGTCGAAGTGACGGACAGGAAGCATTCGATGAAAATTAGGAAGGAGATTGTAGCAAAAGCTTCATGGAAAATTAGCGACGACGAGAAGGATTGTGATCGTACCCTATGGAATCGGATATACAGCATCTGATTACTAACTAACCGACTTCCGCCACACAGTGGACGGTGAGTAACTTGGGTTTACTAGTTTTCACAGTATATGACCCGTTATTTAAAATCGAAAACCTTCAGTGTACTCAGCGGTAGCAGGTGTTTCTGTTTGGCTATCGAGGACTGTTTGTCGGCAACTCAATGTGCACCCAGTAAATCAGCGACTTGTGGACATTAGACAGATTTCGTCTCTGTGGTTGTTTGGTTACCTTCTACATTCAGTGTATATGTGCATATGCTCTAAGATTGCAATTAGATGGTAGTCGAGATGACTAAGCTAAAATGAATAACGCAGTAGCTATCGGGGCCCGAAAAGTTTCCTCGTTTCGCTTTTTCATGTGAAAACAGAAAGTTCGTTACACTTACTGTGTGGAAACAAGCTTAAATTGATGCATATTTTCTCGTCACTAATTGAAGTTCCCCCCGGATCGAATATCTTGTTTGGATTTTATGTCTCTAGGTCCTCGCTACGTTTTTTTCGTTTTATAAGGTTTGGTTCAGTCTATTTTTTGCACCGTGACACTGTTATAACCTAGTTTCAGTCGCCACTTCCTGATATCCTGTAAAAACACGTCAGTTTGGTGTTGGTGTTTAAAGTCCCACCGATCATTTGAATAATAATACTTCATGAATAAAATCTACATAAACTACTGCAATTTCTGCCTAGGTAGGGTGAGCGAATGACTTCATCGTTAAGGGCGAAATTTTAAACTTAATGTGGTAGACTATACGATCCAGGGGGTGTTGGTGAACATTAGTAGTTGCTAGAATGTCTTTCACGTTCGCACCATGGACTGCTTGAATGTACACGCAATACAATACATAAAAGCCATATGGACGTTTCCTGTTAATGGATGTATACCAGTTTTCAAATTAAGTCGGTTCTTGTTGAACTGCCCACTTTGCCCCGCACTTTTTGATCACGGTTTATTGTTTTTGCGGTTCACATTTTCCCGTGTTCTTCGGGAACTAAGGTTTTCTGCGATTCATTTCGACTTTATCGATTCGGAATCTTTCGACGCAGACCGAAATCCCTGTGTCCGTTTCACATTTTTTCTGCATGTTCTGGATTCGAGAATCATACCCTGAAGAAAGTACTTCGTGGTGCTTATGCTTCTTTCTTTTTTAAAGCATGTGATTATTGTACAAGATAAACCTCTCGAAGTCTTGCTAGTGTTATCCTATGGATAACTTGGTCATTGGAATTATGGCACGCTTAAAAACGTTGTTCCTAATTTCTGTGTGTGGATGAACTTTTCAGATGGCCAACGGAATAAATTCTTGTGAGCTTTCGTCAACCAATTTTATCCCTCAACTCATTTGATTCCTTTCGTTTCGTAGTTCTATAGCGTTTTTCGGCCGCCTATTTTGTTGAATCAACGTGGGAGCTGTCAGCCCGGTTCGGGTTTATTGTGGGCGTGTTCTGTGGGATTGTGAAGCCTGATACTGACTGACGGTTGATTCATCCATGGTGTTGGCGTCTCACTCATTAAAATGAATTCCGAGCTACACTAAGCTTCCGTTAACTGGAATGATATTGTGCTTGTTTTATCACCATCTGTTGCTGATGAAGCGTTAGTCTAGTTTATGCAGAAGAAATGGATAAAAACAGGAGTTGACTTCAAATATGTTGCTCCGGCGTTTTCATATTCAAGAGCTTCACTTGCGGCTTTGTTGGTTATCCTCGGTAATGTCTAAGTTCTGTCACCCTGTTCGGTACTTGCAGTCCAGCTTTTGTTTTCTTGTGATCTCTTTTGAACAATTTGTTGTTTTCTGGAATAATCAAATTACAACGTGCAGTGCACATGATGAAACAGAGATCTCAAAATCTGTGAGACCGGATTCCCGGAAAAACAGAGACGTCTAACCAAACGTAACATTGCACCCATCCAGCTGTCAACAGTGTGACACTTAACACCGGTTTATGATACCGACCCTCCAGGACCCCTAATCGCACTGACTGTGTGCTGCTTGACTGGGTCGTCACCAGGAGTCAGCGCAGACCTCAAGATAGGACGAAAAAGAAGTAAAGCAAACAGAACTACCGTTCGTTTGTAGTGACCAGCTAGATACAAGTCACAGCCCAAGTACGCTCCATCGCTCTTATCGTTTTTTTCAAACGGACTTGATAAATAAATAGAAATGGTACACATTTAGCGAAAATATGAAAGATGATCACCACTGAATAGTTGAGCTGTAACTAGGTTAAAAAAATCGAGAAGTAGTTTTCATTCAAAAACGAGATCCCGGTTCCCGAAAGCCACAATTTTCAATTGAGCCTTAATAAGGGAAAACACTCAGAACCAGGTAGTCTAAATGCAGCCATACTGTATATGTTGCATAGCTATAGTAAGTAAAATGTAACCATCGTTAGCATAATACGAATAGTTTTGTTGAATGGATAACACTGTTAGACCGAATGCTTTTTGATAATTAAGTAAATTCGCCTTCATCAGAACTCTTTGACTTGGCAGCCGATGGCCTATTGCGTTTCGTGGTGTAATGCAGTACTGTAAATCACAGACGGAAGTGATATACAGCGTTTGCATTTGGCATGATCCTGGTTCCGCCCTACGTTTCAAATTCGTCCAATGTCAGCTTCATCGTAGATCAGTTAATACTGAACGGGCTAACAACGGAACTGAACTGGTTTTATCCATGTAAGCAAATCGGTCGTGGGCATTCCTTGAGGCAAACAAACCTCCTTTGTCCTACCGTTCACGACCCACGAAGTCGTCTAGGCAGCCGTGCCGATCACCGAGCTTGGTTTCCTCCATCCGGTGGGCCCGGTCACACCTCGATTCCTCACAGTTATGTCCTAGCCTTAACATTTCGGGGCTCACAGTCCCCTGCTCATGCCATCTCAGCATTGAGTTCAGTGTAGCTCACACCAAATCGATAAACCATAAGTACAATTTCAGAAAGAGGCACTGCCGCTGGATTAGTCCCCACTTCGTAAGCCGCCTTTGGCAGACATCCTCAATAATGACTAACCAACCAGCTGATGTGAATCTAGGACGGCTTGCTCGATTTTACTTCAGAGTGCTGGCCGTTGTCGCAATTACTACAGCCACTGCGTGCGCTGTTTTCGATCTCTGTTATGCACTCATCCTCTGGTTTTGTCCAGGTCAATCCCATTCTCCAAATGACCCTCACGCGCACCGGCTTTCGGGCTCTGGGAAGGTGGATCACATGACCACTCAAACCAGTAACTACGCTTCCTATCCGGTGAACAACCATTCTCACCCTCCTACAGGGCACCAATCCCTCGTCGCGGCGGAAAACGGAAAGACTCCAGTGGATCAGCATCGATCGGCCCCTGTGGGTCGCTTATTCGATGATGTGGAGACTGAAATGGTCGTTAAAGTAAGCTCTTTACAAATACTCAGTAATTTCATCGTGTAGTAAATTATTTATTACCAAACCATATCTGTGTCGTTTTCAGAAATTTTTCGGTCACTTTGAGAAAATGCAATGCTTGTGGTCGCTTGTGAAAAATTTCGTTTGCATCTGTGTCTGATGCACACTTGGCTGATCAATATGTGCCTTTTGATTATCCGAATTTTATGACTGTTTGATGCACTTAAGGTTTTGTTCCCAATTCTTGATTATGGTTTTGTTAGTCGTAAGCTTTTTGAATGGTACATTATAATCTTGCGAAGCACTGGCATTTCGAGAAGTCCGCAACACGGTGTCGTGATCCTTTATCCGCGAAACTAAATCAAGTAGTAGATACGGTGATAGCCCAACAGTGAAGTCGCTCGCTAAGCGGTGTGCAGTTTGGAGTGAGTCAGTCAAGTGACTTTGACTATCTGTTGTGCAAACGAACAATTCTTTACCCTTCGTTTCCCTTAAACATCATTCATGCACTCTTCATCCGTGTCTCGGTTCAACAGTTCTACAGAGCTCAAGTTTCCCGGGCACTTTACTACTCTAGTCACGCGTAGGTTAGGACTTCGTCTTTTCTGTTTTCTTTACTTGATCGGGTTCAACACAAGGCCACCCAGGTGATCGATGACCTCTTCTTAACATCCAGTTTGCAATCAGTAGCCCATCACTGTCACTTTACCACTTTGCTTTTTCTCCGTAGCTTGCTTCGTCAGTCCATAAAACTTTGACTTTCGTCCTCCTGATCCATTCTCAGGTTTCTAGCCTTCCACATCTAGCCTCTATCGAAAATTGTCTCATCTCTATCTTTCGGCTTTCTCAGCTGTCAATGTGTAAAACACCTCTCCCTCTATCTGTCTTTGCATCCACTTGCATACTCCCTCTTCAAAGACAATCAAGAAGTGGGTTCTTTCAATGTAAATCACTTGAGTATTAATAGTGAAACTATAATTACGATGATTACGAAAATAGTTCTATCTTCGAAAGTAACTGTGCTATTAGTATTCGCTGAGTTGGTTAATTGTCTGACTCAGAATATGCGGTCCCAAGTTATCCTCGGTCGTTTAAATGACCTTGTAGGCATTCTTGAGATGTGTTTTGCACCCCCCACTCAGAAGTGCAAAATGGTGCTACAAGATTGGACTAGATAAAGACTCGCTAAGTATAAAAAGTACCCCACTGAACCTTAGCAATTTGAGACATTTGTGGCGTCTATACGACATCCGATTTTTGATCTAGTGTCGAGTTTACGCTATCGGTCATGTTATACGCCTCAAAAACATGACCGTTGGTGAGAGACGATATGGGAATGCTGTCTGTGTTTGGACGCCGGTGTCTGCATGGTGTTTCTGGAATTGGACTAAAGAATTGGATTAGCAACTCTGAGATTAGGCGTTCAGCATTGTGTCACAGACATTAGTCAGTCAAGCAGGCCTGACGATGGGACAAGTGTTACACGTACCCCAACTCGACTGCCCCCGTTTGCATAGTTCTCCGAAGATGGTTCAAGATGGTTAGCTCATGACGTTGCCTGGAAGTGGGCAAAACTTGACCAGTAGGTTTCCTAGAATAGGTTGGGTTGGTTACCTGATTTGAGGCGCTTTAGGCCCACGATCGAGATGGTTGGAGATCGCCAGGAAGGTATGGTTAAACGCCACAGACGGACGAAACGTTTTGTCTTCTCTATAGTAGTTCGATTTATGATCTTTCTTTCACTGTTGTTTGTTATTACGAATGGTTACGAATGGTTAATAGTTGTACACTGTTTTATAGTGCATTGAATAGGTTTTCCTCTCCCCAAGTTTCTAGCGTTTTTACTGAACGACAATGTCGAGATCGGTGCAGTTTGGAGCAGTGACTGAGTAATTTTTTTCGGATGTATTTACTTTGCAAGCCTATACTCCTCGCTTCTTTATTCAAAGTTTTGTCGCTTAGACGTTGCATTATTGACATAACGACAATTCCAAGTTATGTATACTTGTATTATCCTCTAACTTATAATCAGTCTTTCTTTTTATCTGTTCGATGGCACGATCCCAATTTGATGCACATTTATCTTTCTGTGAAATTTTACTGAACTCCTTCCATAACATTTAGTGTTTTTTTACTCGGAAGTGTGCGCTGTCAACTGATGATTGCAAATATCAAAATTTCTCCGTTTCACAGCTTTTCCGTGATTATTTCACCAAAGGGAGTTGTCCGATCCTGAGTGAAGTTCGTCGACGCACTGCAAATACCCCCCTCGATGGGCGCCGAACAGCGGTGAGTATTCGAGCGAAAATTAAACGCCTTCAAACGAGTGGTCGCTGGACCAACTATACCGGGCTTTGATTTTATGGCTTTATCGTCAGCCAGACGTTTACACCCATGTAAGTACCTGGAGGTAAACCAACATACGTCCTGCTTATCTTATACACGAATACCGCACCCCAGTGATAGCAAAGCCCAGCTGCTGACGTCATTCTACGTGCGTACAAATTTGCCACCCTTGTATTCGTATGATTTGGCTTGCGGTTACACATCCAGCAGCTGGTTAAAAACCAATTAATGTTCAAATTCATGTCACAGGACTGCTAGTTTCACACTGGAGCTTCATACGACCCGTGCAACCTTACTAGATACCAGGGTTGCTCAAACATCCGCCAATCGCTTTTGATCTTTTGAGCACCCGCGTACCTCCATCCTTGGTGAACAAGCCCGAGAATGCGGTCCCACGATCACAAATAACGACTTACGGTCTCGTTGATTTGTTTGCTTTCTATGCATTCATTTGTTAACATATTTGTCCAGCTAGTTTGTTCGTGCGAGTTCTTTTTATCCCTCTGTTACGAACGTCATTATCATTAGTACTATACCGCTATTTTCTTATTGTACTTCATTTTCAATTATGCTAATCCTGGACCTGCCCTTTCCTCCCCGCCTTTTCGAGGGAATCGATTTGGTGCGGATTTTTGTTATGTAGGTCCGGGATATATCGCTTTTATGCTTTTCTTCTGCCCTCGCGCCCAGTGGAAATCATACCGACCAACTGTTACTGAAACCGATATGCTTTTCCGTCCTCTGTCCCTCACTATTCAACTTTCCGAAGCGTCTTATTTCCCGCGCGACAAATCTCTCAGCTCAGTAGTTAGTTTTCTACGATTTCGGCCTGCTATTATCGGACGCCCCTGAGAGTAGTTTTGCATTCGTGTTCTTGTTAGTGATCTATGCATTCCAAACCAAAACAGGAATCCGACAGTGACATTGTTTGGGATTGAGTACCGAGATAGCATTTCGTGTGGTCTCACTCATCACACACACCACATTTCCATTACGATCATCATTCTTTTGTTTCTTTTTTGTTTTCTCGTTCACACCGCGAATCTTATCTCGAGAAGCAATTTCTCCCTATTCCTTTTCATCATTTACCTTGTGGGGTTATCTGGTTAATTTGCAATTCCCCTATTTTATGTCGGTTTTCTATGATCTCAAAACCACTGTTTCCTATCATCGGCCGCATTATGGCTTGCTCGTGTGATCGCGACCACTTACCATTGCATTTTGATCCCGTCTTACCTCTCAACTGAGTTTCGTTTTCCATTGCCTAATATAACTAACTCGATTGACTGATTTTATTCTGTCTCGGGGTTCGCGCTTGTTCAAAGCTACTAACAACCCTACCAACTTATGTGAATACATTCTCGGTACGATTTGTCATTCCCTTTTGGGACGCATTAGGTGTATTGATTCATTACGTGGTGCACTGCACGGAATGGACTCATCGTTTTAGTTTAGATTACACAGAAGTGCTCTACGTACCCGTATCCCGTTATGACCCGGTGATTCATCCAAATGCGGTCGGGATTCAGCTTCACTATGTATACTCACACAGTATCATTTTGTCTGGTGCAATTTCATCCAGATGCATTACTCAAGTGAAGCGGAACAACATCGTGCACAATCCGTTAAACCGTACTTTCTTGACTCGCCATCTCTATCATTTTGCTTGTTTTTGATTTTCACGATTCCAGTTGAGTTCCGATATTTTCACTGTTTTCTTGTTCCACATGTCATGTTGATGTTGCTTTTTTCTTCGTTATCCGGGATTGTCTTTCTGGTGTTTTCCCATGAACTCTTTCTTCCTACTATTCATTTCGTGTTCCTTGGAGCTTTTCAATTTGTACTCGCGTTTCTCATACCGTGTTCATATATTTGGATTACCCTGTGCTCACTTCTGGTCTTCCGAGCCAACCACATTTCGCATGATTGGGTATGTTTTCCATCGACATAGGAACATCTTATGACGCCAAGTTTGCGCATCTTTCTACTCGACAAAGTGTAACAACTGAAGTAGCTTCGATTCTGGAAACCCGGTTTCACCCGGAGACTCCTGTGTCCACATGTGTACATCTCTCTCCCTCTGTTTCCCTCTGACACACATACACACACGCGTATCATCTGATGAATCGTCGGTAACTCAGTCATCCCGGGTTCTTTTTCATATAGGCAATTACCCTGGGCTTTGGGTATATAAAAGTACTGTCATTGGTGGTTTCGTATTTCCCTTTGTTTTCTATTGGGATCCCCGGCCTAGTGTTTTGTTCTCTTCGGATTAAGGTCACTGATGGGTAAAGAATTTCATCGGTGCTCAACTTAAACCCGTAAGCAATGCGCTCATGTAGAATGCCGGATGGCATTTCCGTAGACAGAGTGTGGAACATAACAACTTGGTTGTTAATTCGTGCGTACAAAGTCATGGAGTAAAATAACAGGCACGTACATGTACATAAACTTTCAGTAGTAGATTTTATTTTAGGCCTCTCATAGCTGGTCCGCCACAGAACAGACAGGTTTTGTCCAAACAGAAATACTAGCTGTTACGTTGGTTCAAATTTTCAAGCTCTCGCTGCCTTCGTCGAATATCGAAGAGGCTCCATGTCACTTCGTGCTGCCATTGAGGGTTTCGTTGTTGATTTCATGGGCTTTTCTATGTGTGACAACTTTGCGCACCGTAGAAATTCTCTGCTCGCTGTAATTAACCGGAAATTTTTTCTTAGTATAACAAAAGCAAATGGATACGTTCCGCTTCCACGAGGTAAATGAGAAATTGACGATCAAAATGTTTTGTTTTTTCTACTATGTTGGATGAACGGATACATTTTTTGAGTTTCATTTCGGCTTGTTCAACCATTACCCTTGCACCAACATGCTCCGCTTTCGGTTGTTGCATGACAGCACCGCATAATAGTAAAAGTAATCAAAAGGTGATGGGTGTACACGCTGAGGAGCTAGTTGATAACAATTCGCGGCCACGGAGGCCAGGTCTAAGGCCGTTCATCTATTAGATTACCAATGTAGTTTTTGCTGTTGCATCCAAATGTGACTCCTTGGTCGCAAATGTCGCCACGATAACGGACTATGCGTCGGCGATTGAACTTAATGATTTGCGACGGATTGGATTCTTTTCGCGCAGCCTTCGTCGAGTAATAATAACTTTGTCAATCGTGAACGCTGTGGGGTCCATTCCTTCATCTTGTATTTTATATCTTCTAACAATACTCATTTGTACGAAGTTATTAACGTCTCAGGAACGCTTCTCTTTCAGTACAGCATAAAAAATCGTCCTTTCAACCCCGACGGTGATTCTGATTGAAAACTTTTGTGGAAGAGCAGAAATTAATCTCGGTGTTTTATTGATGGTCCTCATTATTTGCATAGCCATTCGCGTGACGATTAAGGTGAATTCGTCACTGTCGAAGTTTCAACTTATGGTCGACGATTGTTATTCGGTAAACGCCGTTTGTTAGTGTTTCTTTCGGTATGGTGTGACTTAATAATGAGACCACTACTTCCTAAGTGGTGCTCTGCGATGGGGCTCACATGCGCCACGATCTGAAACGGAGTACAAAAAAGGAACAACTTGAGCCGAAGCCCAGTAAGTGTATCAGCCAGCATCAACACTTAATTAACAAAATCCAAAATCGCAGCTCATAACTTGCTCGTTACACTCCTCCCCCCAATTACAGAATACTTACCACTGTTTCGTACTTCTTAAACCGAGACCACGAAATACATCTACAGCTGGAAGCTAATCACAGCTATAGCGTCAAGCAGATGCAAGGATTGTTCTAACTTCGAAATGCACGACTGCTGCAATGCTATGTAGATCTTGTCACTCGGCTATACGCTCATCTGTTCAGTAAGATTGATTCTTTTCTTCGGGAGTCTTGTGGCTCAACCTTGGGCAGAATTGAACAGCGCATTGTATTTCAATCTCCAACTGTTTTACTGTGAATGATATAATGTTAATAACAGCGTTGCTGGTAGACGTGATACACCAAGGTTTCGACTACCGTGGGTAGTCTTTCTCAAGGCAAGTTTTACAATCAAATGACTGAGGCGACGCTCACATGCCAACGGATGTTTAGTTGTCTGTGTGAGTGTGTGTACTTGGGACCGTGGGTCGGGTGAGGGATTAGTTGCCCTTCACGTCATGCACCTCCGGGGTGATGAGGTCAACTAGCATGGTGACCTTTGAAATGTTTGCTTCCCAAAGATGGCAGGGCTGTCCATATCTCCGAAATCTCGATCCTGTCGTTCTGATTGATGCAGGTGGAGTGGGTGCTAATCGCCAGAGTCTCGGCAAACTTACGTTCAGTGCAGGTTCTGAATCCACATTAGAGCACCTTAGTGTTTTCATAATCTGTGTTGTCCCTCTGCCATGGCATGCAGAGCGATGGCTGAATCGCGCTGAAGTTCTGATAAGGCTATCTTATCCGAAGGTCTGCACTTTTCTTCTCTTCTGTGTTCTGTTATCCGTGTAATCAGTTGTCTGCTGGTTTGTCCAATGTATTCCGCTGGGCATTCCTTGTATCCGATTTTGTAGATGCAGTTGTCTTGGTCTTGCTCACTGATAAGTGGCGTTTCGAAGTATTATCCATTCGGAAGAAAGTGTGAATGTCAAAGTCATAGGTCCTTTCTTATTGCTTCCGAAGTGCCTGATCTGTACGGAATCCTGACCGAGGCCGTTTTCTTCTTTTCTCTCTTCGTAGTTGCTGACATGCAAGTTTTCGGTTTTGTTAGGAGGCGTGGCGGATGGTGATTGTGTTACAGAATGTCGTTAAGACGTCTTAGTTTATCTTTACGTTCGGTATCATCACTGCATAGCTTTTTAACTCTGTTGGCTAATAAAGAAATGTGTCCGTTTCACACATTGTGAATGAACTGAACTGAAGTTCAAATACTTATCCGAATGTGTGGATTTTCTGTGAATGTCGATATTGAATTTTCGTGATTCATTACCTGTCAGCCGACAATCTGAGAAGCTGATAGCTCTACTGGTGTCTTCTAACTCTATTGTGAACTTTGGATCTTTTTTTAATGGATCTGCATTGCTTATTGAGAGCTTGAGGAAAGCTATCTTTTTATGCTGACTTGATTATCGCAGGTGTACCGTCGGCATACCATACGTACAAACGTGGAGGGCGAATAAAATCCCTCAAAACTGAGTCTAGGAAAACGTTTGCTACAAGGGGGGATATGGGCGACCCCATGGTCATACCATCCGCTTGTTTGTGCAACTCATGTTTGAACGTGAAGTATGTTGACATAAGGCAAAGTTCTATACCTGATAAGTCCGGATGGAGCTAGTACAGTCCGTTCTTCTCAGGAAGTGCCCGATATTGACAATGAATATAAATAGTTCAAATTTTCTTTAATGGATACACTTGTGCATAATGAGACCACATGAAAACAGTAACTTCGTCGTTTTCTAGTTCGAAGTCTTTCAGAATTTGGGAAAATTTGAGTGCGTTATTGATATGACTTACCACTACTCCACAAGAAGTGCAGTCTACAATTGAACAAATGGGTATGTCGGATTTGTGGATCTTTAGTAAGCCGTAAAATCTTCCATGTCTGTTTATTTTTGGCGTTAATGAGAACCACAGAGATTTCCCTAGTTTTTGCTTCAAGCTTGATAGGCATTTATTTGCACGGGCCTTTAATTTGTTGAGTGAGGCATTCACTTTCCACTTTTCTATTTATTCATACGGTCCATCCCGTAGGTGCCTGGCGACCTTTGAGTCGTAACCAAATCTGTTTGGAATAACTGCAACATTCCCTTTGTCCGCTTTTGTGATATGGATTGTTCGATTTTGTTTTAAGTTCGGCAGTGCTTTGCTCTCTTCCACTGCGATATTTGGGGCAAACGGATGTTGGTACTTAAGATGCTGCATGATGAATCACACCGAAACCAAGTTGCATGCTTTACAACAGAAAATTTTGTGGGTTTTGTGAGAAAATCGATGATTTCACCTCAAACCAGAGTGACATCCGATAGAATAAACTTGATAGTAATAGCTGCGAACGATGGCCGTTAAAAACAGTAAAATTTAGTGTCCCTACACCTTAATTATGAGAGATTAGACAATTGGAGAGGAAAGAGATTTCTATCCATGGCTTTTCAAGGGAATGCGGACCAGAAACCTTAGGATATGCGAATGACATGGTGTATGGTTCAAAAATACTTTTCACCTGGCTTCGCATAGGGTCAGATGGACGACTCACGCGAGTTAACAGTTCAGGTCAGATGTGCTTCTTTTTTGGATTTTGTCTCATGACACCATCCATTCATGAATGGAATCAATAAATTAAAAATGGATAGCAGTTATATAGTAGTGAATTACTGACGCAACGCTTAATGTTATGATAGACAACCATTAATCGGGAATGCACAACGAAAAATTTCGAGGACCTTAATCAAGAAACCTTATATATATATATATATATATATATATATATATATATATATATATATATATATATATATATATATACAGCCCGTTGTTTATCCAGGGATCCGCCGTACCCAAGTGTTCAAATTAATGTCACAAAAACAATCAAAGTAGACAGAGCGACTACGCATACTTGACGGTGCGCACTTACCGTAAAAAACCGAACTTATGCTTACGGGAAAACTTCGTTAACTTTTGCAGCAACTACTCACGATTTACATGTATTTTGGTGACACCATACATCGGATATGGTTGTGCAAGTGGTGATGCTGGCTGATACGGTTACTAGGCTTCGGCTGACGCTGTTTTCTTCTGGTGTCCATTGCAGACTCTGACGTGCTTGCGCCCCATCGAATGGCACTGTCCCACAATCAGTACATTATGTATGTACACCCCCCCCCCAAATATCCGTGTTTTCTCTAGGGCTTAACATGTTGGCCAGGTCGCTCCGCGGGGTGGTATCAAGTTCCAAGTGCATCAGTCGACTGATCTGTTCGGCTAGACGTAACGCTTTGCGTTATTCCCTTGAACTGTGAAAATATTTTTCATCCTTACTGTTTTCAAAATCGCGCGTTGAGAAAATGCGACCGAGCCTGCTTGTAGAATAATCAACACAAATGAGACAAAGCAGTCTCTTGCTTAAATGGCCCGCTTAGCGAAATGGCTTGTGAGGCAAATGAGCGTTGACCCAAGTGCTCCCTCGAAAGCATAATTACTGTGAAAAGCTCTTCGAATCATAGGAACAGACGAGAGCAGAGCGAAAACAGATATTAAACACGTTTGATACTTTACGGACTTTTATCTATCAGAATAGCGGTGCAACGCCTTTGTATGCCGCATTTGACTGAAAATGTTAGTCAATGATGACGGCTAGCCAATGAGCTATCAGTAAAACGTTGGATCTTCAACGTGATCGATTGCATTCCAGTTCATTGGCTTAGAGTGAATTATTTTTATCCTAACCTACGGATTCAGTCCTTGAATATTCATTCTGCCTCATTCTTGACGAGCGGAATAAAAATATTTTTAAGTAGAAGTGATCCTGTCGGAAACAACCATCATTTGTATATAGCGACTCCAAATATTTTTTAAATGAATTACCGCTTGTCATCTGTGCAGAGGGTTAGGTGGTTTGTACAAATTCTGATCCTTGTGTATTGCTGTCAAATTATTGGTGATACAGTATTTGTATATTTTCAATTAAGTCAAAATTGTGTGAAGAGCTCGAAACCGAAGTGCTTGAGTAAAAGTCGAACGCGAATTCGCCAGGAAACACGATGGTTCTCCTAAACTCAATACTCTATGAAATGTCATCTCCATCAGTCACTGGAGTTTGCGTGCTCAGATATCATCACCTTACTTAAGCCAGAACCATCTTAGATAGTCGGCTTTTCATCAAGAGTTTGGTTTTTTTTAAGTTCGTCGCAAAATGGATGCTAGAGTACTTTCTGTTGTTTTTTGCGAGGATGATATTACCGAATAAAAACCATGCCCTTCGGTTTAATAATCACCTACCATAGCCAAGTGAGCTATTTATCTTACGGTAAGCATTACAGGACTAGACTTGCTCATCTGGAGTGAACCATCATTCTTAGGGAGCTCGTGAATTTCAGGGTTCAGCATTGAAAAGACCTCACGGAAATTATTGACAATTACCGAGGGGAAATGAGACTGTTTCAACTTCTCCTTCCGAGTTTGCTGCTTGCAAACTGTCTGAAAGGTTTTGTGGAGATTTCACAGAAAGCAAGTATAACATTATGCGTGTCATACGTGTAATTATTGTCATGAAAGCGGCATGTGATTCCTACCAGAGGCCTGATGTCTTCTTCGTACAATTGTACATAGGTCTCTTGGATTTTTAATTTTTATCGTCACGACTCATTTGTTAATACACCCCACGGGAAACGTTTCGTATCCTCCTAGATCTTCAAAGTATCCCCACTTTTGGTTTAAGTACAACGGCGATATATATACATATATATATATATATATATATATATATATATATATATACGTTTCCTTATTACCAATGTAAACATGTAAACTGCCTACATATGAAATTCTAATCGCTCAGCTGTTATAGTTGATGTGAGAGAAAACGAGAGACAAAACCCCAAAGGCGTCTCGTATTTATACCCGCCCCCACTGAAGCGACTGAATGTCACGTTAGACGTGGTCACATCGAATTCGTTTATTCAGTTCGGTGTAAACCATTTTCCATTAGAAAAAATGGAATAGATATTCCAAATTTGGAGTTTATTTACCTACGGTATGCAGCATCTGCCGCTAAATTTCTACAGCGTACGTAGCACAAATTCAGGTAAAACATAACGGCCACCTGAAACGGAAACACAAGCCCTGAACCTCAGCAGAGATTGTTTTAAAATTTTGTTTTCGCTTCCTTTATATCTGGCGCTTTCAGTCGACCGTTTCAATTGTAGCTCAGCCCCTGCTCGCTCAAACAAGAGAACACGATCGGGTGACCTCTGACCTCTCAACACGACAGTTCCTCATCTGTCCATCGTAGGTCGTCTACAAGGAGCTCAGCAGCTGATTTTCCTCCTTTTACCGGGGTTCCTCGTCCGTTCATTGGGCCCTATGGCGAATGCCGCCTCCTCCGAGCGTGTCTCAAAACAAACCATCTTTAATTGGCCTCTAGACTAGGGTCTGGCTGCCTCCGTACTTGTCCCCGGGCTTGTCTTCGGTCCAATTCCAAGCCTGTGAGCTGCTCAACTGACGTCGAATGAGGTTGACTGTCACCCTTTCTCTTCCGCATGATTTCGCTTCACCTCCGTGTGACTCATCGCACCGAATCAAAATAGCCCTGCATTTTTTGGCATCTGCATCTAGATTCCTCTGACATGGACGACACAAACATGTAAGGCATGTAGTTTCAGCGGACGTGTTCACTGATCTCCAACTGCGAGCTTGAATCAAAGAAAGATGGTGATAAACATCGAGTCCAGAAGTTAGGTTTTGCAATGAACTTAGAATGGCTTTTCATCGTAAAACTGCATTTGACTGAAAGCAGATCATCCGCACATAAACTTGACAACCTGTTGTCATCACTAATGGTCTCACTTTCCGAGAGTAGAGCTTTCTCATATATGAAAGGAAGATTTCGGTTGTTAAAATAACGGTGGGTTGTTTTACGTAAGATCGCCTCCTTTTTAATCGTTTTTTTATTTAATCAGGAGAATTAGTGGACTGATTCACTTATGTCAGACCACATTTTGGTTCGTGCTTGTTGTTGTTGGAATTGAGTCCATGGCCGTACCGTCTTGTACGGATATTTTTGAATTTGCAAATTAAACGTTTTGTGCTATACTAGGAGTCATTGTTATCTTGTGCGCAGTTGTGTTCTGCCTACTTTCGCTTAAGTGATCCTCGGCCTATTCAATAAATATTTCCTTTTGTTGCACACACGCTGATTCAAAGAAATTTTAAAGAAAACGGTGGTCTGGTTACCGAACAGCAATTCCTAACGCTAGTCGCTTACTGCTGCTCCATTGTACGCAAACGGCAATGAATCCATGTAGAACCATTCGATACTAAAACTGGGTACTAGTTAAAACATTGCAAAACCTATTTCCGGGAGAAAGCTGGAGTCTGATAACTGAGAAAATTCCACATTTATCAATTAGATTTGGTTACTCGGGTGACGGAAATGGCAGCCCTAATTTTTACTAAAAGCCTAGAGCTGTGATAAAAGTAGAAGACAAAAAAAAAACGATTTCACATAGCCTGTACATTCTACTCGAAAGCTGTATCAACAAATATAAAGAATAAACGGGGAGTGGCAGAAGAAATAGTTCGTCAAACCTGTCACGACAAATTAAGGGGCGTGGCGTAAAAATCAACAGCATTGACGCGTACGCGAATTTCAACAGGGCATGCTTCGAAGTGGTCATTATCGATCCAGTAAAATTCATTCTGATAAAGCACAAAACATGGAGAAGAGATCGTGGTTATCAACACATTTGATTGAATACCCGTGGGTGGATCTTTAAATTTGGAAGCTCAATCATTAGTTAAATTGAACTGGAACGGACAGTGAAGAAAAGGTGAGGAATATTAATTTACAGCAGGAACAAAGATTTATTGAAAGAACGGCAGATATGAAAGGCCATGGTAACGAAATCGGTGCTACAGAAGTAGTTTTCGTTCGGTTTGCACTGATCATGGCCACGTGGCAGCAATAACATTAATTTACCTGACAACAATCCGGTAGGACAGGCATCCCTAATTTATCCAGTCCAGAGGGCAAGTACTTCTAACTTAGCTTTGCAAACCACGTGTTGGAAAATTCATGGGTTGATGTATTCAATCAAAAGTGGAGAATTCTACTTGTTAACTGTCAAATTTCAAAACCCAATACCACTCACGTTTCTTCGTTATCGCACTAGCCGGTGAACGCGTTAGAAATCCGCAGAAGTACAATATATTCGTAAGTAACCTGCAATGTTACCGAGAGAGACACTGATGTGAAGGCGACTGGGTGAATTGATGAACAACAGTGATTCTCCGTTTCTGGATTAGTTGCCCGTTACGTGGATAGATGTATATGGAAGGCACTATGTTGCTCATTGGCTAAGGGCAACGTGTGTGTTCATCTTTGGCGCAGCCAGGACATTCTATTATCCACCACTTTAGCTTTCATCCGTTTTGCGCGGCTTTCAGAACCAAAGCGGATTACAGTAGTGATCAAACTTTTGAGCAACTTTCACACCGGAATGAGATAATGAAGACAATGTTGAAAGTCTTAGCAGTGACGGAATTAATGCGATTTTCCAGTCATTCGTCTTGCATCATCCCATCTCGACCAGGATGAATATGCATCGCTAACGACACCCAGAGATAAACAAACCGGTTTTCAGTGATCAGTGGGATGCTGGTGTTGAACGAGTCATCGGAAGATAAATTACGTTTCTCATTATCAAAACTTATCAGACAGCAAATTCCCGCCGAATGATTGCCTGTAATGCCTCAAATTCTACAGGGAAGCCATCCGTCGCTTCGAGGCCCATCACCTGGACTGTGGACTGAAAAACAACGCAGCGGAGAGTGGGAACTATATCATGTATTGTTGATATTTAATGGACCAACAACAGCCAGTCCAGTAAACCTAGCGGCTAGACTTTGAAGTAAAGCGTGACGAATTGATATTTCTCAGGCGCCATAATTTTGGTTTCGATATTTATCACGCGGGAATTTGGCAGATTCAACTTTTATAAGAGCGTATCCGACGAAAGTGTGGTATTTTTGCAGATATCGCTTGAAAGTTAGCATCAGAAAGGTGGAACAGAGTTAAACGTTGAAACGAGATAATGCAGGACAACACAGAACCACATAAAGTGCAAAAAAGATATTCGGATATTACTAATAAAAATGTTTGACCGCTCTTTTGGACCACTAAAATGCAACTTGGAATTTTGGGCGGTTCGATAAGTTGGGTATAGTACCACATACACAGGAAGTGCATTAACCACATGAGGACCAATCAGTAATCGAAAACCCTAGTTTCTCTTTGGTCAACTGGTTGGATCGATGTAACAACCCACGGATAAATTTACTCCAGCGGTGATGAAACAAGCTCCGTTTGCTGTTGAAAGACATTCATTCCTACCCAAGATACAAAAAACATGATCAAAAAGGGACGAGCAAACTGAACTAGAACGTACGTGGGCTGCACAAGTTCAACATACTGATTAGGATTTACAGCAACGGTAGCAACTAACCTGCGTAACTTGCGGGTACAATCGTAAGGTGGAACACCGCAACAAAGACGCCGAGTCGGAGCCATATGATCTTTGCCTGTTTGGATCCTTGTGATAACTATCTGTACGGAGCCATAAGAAGGCTTGTTGCATATAGGAGAGAAAATTCTTCGGTGTGGGAATAATTTCAACTAGCAGGTTATTCTGACAGGAGTGAATTGAAGGACAGTCACAAAGAGTTAGTGCATGTACCGGAGTCGAGTAACAAAGTATGTTTGCGTCTAATGATTCAACAGAAAGAGGTGAAACTGCACCACGAAATGAAAATTTCCTCGACGAGGATCTGAGATCAGCATGTCGCCAAATGGCGATAAGCTCAGCAGAAAATTACGCGACATAAGTGCATTTTGGCTCGCAGAGAAGAGTAAATATTCGGAATGTCTGATTTAATAGCTAAGTAGCAAATAATTTTCAAATACGACAGCGCAAACCACTTAAAATTGTCCCCATAGCTTGAAGTAAAGTAAACATATTACCAAGTAAGTAAGCTCCTTCAGACAAGAAAATCACTCACTCCGTCTGCTGTTACTACAAGACTGGCGGTATCGTGTAGTTCCACGCTGTGCACTCGGCCGCATTCCGGATTTTGGAGGAGACTTCGGTCCTCCGGTAACCGTTCAGCAGAATTCACTTTGGAAATAGCAGAATTCGAATTCAATCTAGCCTGATTTAGACCAAAAACTTGACTAAAAAGAGATGCCGACCGCTGGGTTGTAGGGGCAGTTGAACTGGTGGGACTGGGTTGCAGATGCTGAAAATAATTACGAGTAGTGAAAAGAAAGAAAGTCAGAAACGGAAGTGATGAACCGAAATGAAATCGGCAGCGATGAATGAAAATAAAAGGCAGTCTCACTTACGATGATTATGTTCTGCGCTGGTAACAGAATACAAAGGAAAACTAACACAAAAGAAGCGCAAAACATCTACAAGCCCCAAGGATCGAAATGTACAAAAATAACTAAGGAAGAGCGAAGAACTTCCAAGAAGAACCAATTTTTCGGAAAACGTAAGCCTCAAGTAAAGCAGCTCGGGGTTTCAGTTTAGTCTCTTCGTAATACCAATAACCTTAAACCAAGGTGCTTTGGTTTTATTTGCCAAACGAAACCACCGTGGTCAAAAAACAACAAGGAATAATGGAAGATCGATTGCAGAAAGAACTACACGGAGGAAGAAAGGTTCGAACTGCAAGAAATTCAACGGATATGCCACTCAACAAATGATACCAAATATCATTTTGGGAGATCTCGTGAACCCCAGGGTCTGGGGGTATAACTGCAACTACAAAAGCCAGTAAACTGGTTAAAGTTTACAAACTTCTTTCCCATGTCACCAACAGGCCAAATGGACCTATCTCACAAACGTGAACTGCCTCAGACAACAATATCCAATGAGGAAGTGTTTCAGCGGACAAGGATAAAACGGGTGCCAACCAGGTTAACCAATTCTGATTAGGTGCTCGACCTAAGGAATGAAAAGCAAGACACGATAACCAACCAGCAATATCCGCTTTCACGACGAAACCTCGAAAAATATTGAAACAATATTACGAGAAAACCGATATTCAAATATCGAAGTTATTCACAAAAACCATAAGAGGATAGGAAACGATCAGCAGGAAAACAACAAGCAAATTTTCGCAACCATGATGCTGTTGCACAGATCTCTTGTTTCCCAGTCGTGGACTTCCGTAGTTAATTGAGTTATGCTTGATCTAAATTGTTGATTCTCTAAATCTCCATGCTGTCCGTCGCCCATTTACGGATTATGAAATCGGAGCCTAGTTTTAGTCGTCTCGTTCGATGATATATTCTCACAAGTATGTTCGCTTTAGTCCCTGCTTCACGGACCCCAATCCTGACGGCCACTTCGAGTAAGACACCTCAGATTTTATTCCGATTTCTACACCAATCAGTTCCCCACGGTAATATAATGCATCCTTTCAGTTATGGCGCCTACTTCTTAGTGTGTTTGTAGTTAGGCTCGAGCAATAAATAACTGGCAAGCTGACTGTGACCCACTCATTTTATTGCTCACAACGCCGTTTTAAGCTGGCCGCTCATGGAGTATCGGGTTGCTACGTATCAGCTCGTTGCCACAAAGAGCTAACTAAGATACCTTAAGCTTCATTCTATCCGGCTGTTTTTTGGAAACCCTTATAGTCGTTATTTAAGCAAAGGCTTTCACTACTCATATATCCGATTAGTAGTCATAATAGCAATTGTTTAATCACGGAGGCGCGAGTTCAGTCATTATTGTAGCGTTTTTTAATTCATTTTGTTCTAGATGTGGTGAGGCCATACCGACGACATTGAAGCATTCGTCAGTTTGAAGTTGTACCAATTAAATTGTTACTTCATGGCACCAGACTAGGTGATATCATGATGGAAGTTTAGCCAATCTTCAGTTATTCTCAAGTCTGCTACGCGGGTAGCCCACTCATACCGTTGGCAATTTGTCATCTTTTGTCACTCTATCATGTTAGTCTTCGCACAAGAGACGGATTATGTAATCCTGCGATTCACTGCGATTTTCGATGCAACCGAATAAGGCAAGAGAGACTTTTTTACGGTGAATAACTTCAATTTTCGATGCGGCAGAATCCCGTGGTAGAGAAGCTGATGGCACGAACGGAATGTGAGCAGAACTAGAGAAGTGCTTGTGGTTAGTGACGCCGAATAAAATTAACTTGTTTATTTGTCGGGGTCCACAAATTTGAAAAAAGAGAAGAACGGACCAATTACCATGTGTTGACATGCCGGGTGAGCGGATTAGATGAATGTGTGGTAGCGTTAGCGACTCACATTGACTTGTTCAAAATCACCTCAGATACATCCGTTGATATTTCAGTCCTTCCAATGGTTTCGTCATGACACTAAATCCTCTCTCCAGTAATCACAAAAATGTTACGGAAACTTTATATATTTATATATGTACATATGTATATTATATATATATATATATATATATATATATATATATATGCACACTCCTGTTGCTACAGATTCGATTCTGGTGAGAAATATCAATCAATTCGGAGTGTACAAGTATGTGGATGTTTAGACAAGAGAGCATCGGGTACGCATACCTGACGAGCGACAATAACCGCGAAACCGGTCGTGTGCTCCCGGGCTAATTTTGTTTACGCATCCAGATACTACTTCCTGCTTATATATATATCCTGGGGCATTCTGCCCTCGTTCCTAAGGTTGGCTCAGCCCAACTGACAAAGAATTATCAACGAATCACAGTTGTGATTCTTCTGTTCAGCAGCCGATTGGGTCTGTGTCTTGTCGATGGCCTTTGAGACTAAGCTTGAGCTGCTTCGTCTCCTGAAGTTTGCAGGAAATATCTTGACGAGACATTTGGCGTAGCCAGTTGAATTACTCTACTCTACTCGAATCCTGAATTCGTGTTTCACTCACGCAGCAGACATCAATCGAAAGTGAGTTCACTTTCACAGCTAAACACGCCTGTTGGCCAGTCTGCATTAAAGTGCGCACACTGAAGTAACCGAGATCCGGAGGATGATGAAGCTTGAGAAAATGTGACCTGACAGACTGAAAACCACCCACTACACCACTCGAGAGTATAGGGCATGTTATCAGTGGGGATACTATGGATAGGCAGAACGGGCAAAGAGATTCGGTTGGAGAGATAAGAGACAGGTTGAATAAAAGAGGGAATTGTAAGCAGTAGCATACTTATCACTACCCACCCCGCTCGATGCAATGGGCAGTGCGGTCCTGATTAGTCTGTGCGACGACCGATGCAGTATGGAATTCTTCGTAGACGTGTAACTCATGGGGACTGATAGGCGGGTACTGCTAGGGTGTCTAGCTGCTAAGCAGAAGAACGATTAGAGTTCTCAACCAAAGCCTTTGGTTCTGACAAGAATCTGACCGCAAGATAGCGGGGTATGGCTGAGTGGAAGTCCATCTATTTAGATCAATTATTTTTCCGCTCGTTTTTCTGACTGAGCTGCTAACTCAGATCAACCCCCGACTTGGAGGACCAAGAGACTAATTCGTCAGTCCTCTACCCATTAACCTTCCAGGCATGATTTGATCTTCGACTTGAGATAAGCCATCATGTATAGGTCATTGGATCACGGAGGCACACAAGCCGTCACATCACGTCAAGGTGTAGTTTCGTGGTGACAGCGTATGTCGACATGGCAAACAAACTGCACCTAAAACAGCACTCATTCCTCAAATTGAGTGATCCCTGTAGTCTTACTATGCACGAACATCTATTAACCGGGATCAATTCTAAAACGGCCATCTCAGCCTTGTCACTCAGGGCTATTCCTACATCGCGTTGACCTAACGCTTGAGCTGCTTCGTCTCCTGTGGTGCATAGGAAATACCTTGACGACATTACGCGGAGTTAGTTGAATTACACTACCCGAACTCTGCATTCGTTTCCCTGACGCAACAAACACCAATAATGAATGACTCCACTATCTGTGTTAAGCACGCCTGTTGGCCAGCCAGTATGAGTGTGCAAATTGAAGGAGCCGAGATTCGGAAGCCGCCGAAACCTGAGAAAATGTGAGCCATTTACGACCATTTACGACACTATTTAACAATGAACCGTTGCCAGTATCAAGTGTGTCGTCAGTGGGTACATTATGGGTGGGAAAAGTGAGCAGTGGAATTTGGTTGGCGACAGAGGAGACAGGTTGAATAGGAGAAGGAATTCTGAGTAGGAGCATACTTATCACTACCCATCCCGTTCGATACAGTGGGTACCGTGGTGCTGATCATCCAGTGCGATGACCCGCTCAGTGTGGAATTGTCGGTAGACGTATAACTCAAAGGGCAGGGTGGACGGGCACTGTTAGAGTCCAGCAGTTAAGCAACAGAATGATAAGGATTCCCGTCCAAAGCCTTTAGTTTCATTAAGAACTTGTTCAAAAGACAGCGGGTGTTTCTGAGCGGAAGCCCATCTACTTGGACCAATCATTCTTCCACTCAGTTTTCCAACTAGTTGCCATCTTAGGTCAACTCCCAACCGGGTGGACCAGAAGTGTATCTCGTCAGACCTCTACCCATTGACCTTCCAGATGTGTTTGGATCTTCTTCATTCCGCCTAGCTCGTTGGTTCACGGAGGTGCGCAAGCCGTCACACCACGTCAAGGTGTTGATTCACTGTAGCGGTGAGTGAAATCTGTAGATTTACAGTTGGATAGAAAAAAAACAGAATTAAAATACCCACTGGGAGTCTCGTTTTTCAGCATAACAAACTTAGCTGGAAACGGTGAAGTGAAACACAAGGTGCTAAACGGGTTTAAATCAACTGGATACCCAACAATAAAGGTGATTTTTTGGTGAATAATCGCTCTGAGAAAAACACGACAGCCAATTCATTTAGACGATGGCTGTTGGATTCCACAACTGTTTGACGAATAACAACGTCCGTTTGGTAATATCGCCTGGTGAATACATTGACTGCAAGACGTTCTGTTATACGTTCAATATTCTCGTTAGCCGCAACCCTTTCACCTACGTCAGCAACAAACGCTATTCTCCTGTTCGTGTATTGTGGGGTTTTAAAGACGTCTTTGCTTCTCGTTGACATATATATATATATATATATATATATATATATATCACAGTTGAGAGAGTAATGTTCGTTATCGTACTTATTTGTCCGTTGCTCTGGGTCATTTAATTGAAAACGTCTCATCTCTATAGGTGTTGGGATCATCCTTGCTAAGGTCTTGTGCTCAGATGTGCTATCCGTCCTGGGCTTTGACTAAAGTGACTAGCCCGATTTTCAGTGGACAGACTCCTGTAACTAGAAGCTGGATAAGTGGGACAAATTCCCCCGAAGGGCATGACCGGTTTCGGGTTCACTGCCATTCGTCAGCTTTGTGTGCCCGATACTCTGGTGTCTAAACATCCTCATTCTTCAACATTTCGAACTGGTGTTTTCACCAGAATCTGATTTGTATCGTTAAAAGTGTCCACGAAAGCTCATCGTAGTAGCGTTCATGGAAGAACTATAAGATATTCACAGATAATTTGTCATCGATTGGGTTAAGCCAACCTTAGGAAATAGCAGAAATCTACTAGAATATAAAAGAGATTGCAAGTAGTAACTGGATAAGTGAACAATATTCCCGGAAG
>LUCM01002142.1:242153-322127 GCA_008360955.1 Fasciolopsis buskii | reverse complement strand
AATCTCTTCTTTCAGATATTGGCAGACTATTCTGCCTTTGACCCGATGCCTTGACAACTGGCGACTTTAATAGTACAAGGTTTTAAATTGAGATATTTGCATAGTAGCAACCGGCTTGATCCGAGAAATCAATCCCGCGTGAGGGGCCCCTGAAAGTGAGTCAATTATCCGAGACTGAGAGGGCTAATCAAAAATGGTAGGCGGAACTTTCTTCATGAAGGACTCAGCAAGGTTCCACAAGCACATGATCACCCGAAAAAATGATCCATTTTTGGCCCAATTAAGAAGTCAATCAAAATTCGGTTCACTATTTCATAGAGGATTACACAGAGCGCAGGGCGCACAGGAGCCACGTAAAGCTTCCAAGACCTCGGAGGATAAGCCCCACTCGCATCCTAGTCGAATTATCAAAGCGCAAACGTCAGAGGCAGGCTTTCCAGCCATGACTGACCGTGTGTAGCAACTGCAACGGGGTGGCCAACAGCCAGCGCCCCTGGAATGGGCAAAGGTCTGCTTTCAGAAATGTATTAGGAGGTGGCTCAAGATGGTCATATACTTCAGAAATGAAAAGTGATGATTAGGCTGCTTCTAAAATGCATCTCTCATAGGACTTTTCGAGCCCGTAGGCTCGAAGATTATTGTTGATCGAGGTAGTAACCGCTCTGTTTGGTTGGCTAATTCAAGAGGCCACAACAATAGATATTCATTTGTACCGTTTCACTTATGGTTTAGTGTTAAAAAGTACAAACCACCCGTACAATTTCACTTCCTCAGTGCAATCTAGAACCAAGAGGACAGCAAAAGGTAGGTGTAGTTATTCGAAACATTACAAGATATTGTCGGAATGATGATCGTTCGAGGGGAATCTCTTCAGATATTGCAGACTATCTGCCTTTGACCCGATGCCTTGACAACTGGCGACTTTATAGTACGGGTTTTAAATTGAGATATCTGCATAGTAGGCAACCGGCTTGGTCCGAGAAATCATCACGCGTGAGGGTCTGAAAATGAGTCGATTATTCGAGATGAGAGGGCTAATCAAAATGGAGGCGGAACTTTCTTCCATGAGGACCAGCAAGGTTCCAAAGCACATGATCACCCAGAAAAAATGATCCATTTTTGGTCTGAGGAATCCCTATCCATATCACCTGTAGGTCATATTTTCAAGCAGATTGGAGTAAAGCGAAGGGTTAAAAGATCTGATCACATTTGGATCAAAGCGTCTAAAGATATCTATGAATGTCATTGCAACAGCTTCGCATGTGGAAAAGTTTGCGAGCAATGAACAATTTCCCCGGTTTAATAAAACACCCCGGGAAGAAAGTGAGACAGTTGGTGATTGCATTTTCCACTATTTAATTCATACTTGATAAACGCCGTTCTGTGAATAGATATGCAAAAAGGTGTTCATCTAGTCAGTTTACCCGGCATCAAAACGTACGGAAACCTAATCCAGTGTATTCCAAAATTGGGTTGGCTAGCGCCATGGGTCGGAAAACAAATTACACCGACTAGCGTCAATTTTTACATTCCCTCGTTCCATTTTCTTTGTACTGGAGAAGTACTTCGGAAAGAAATACTCTACTGGGTATGGCACGTCTGCATTTTTGTCCATCGGAGTGGGTAAATTGATTCCAAACATGTCATCATCGGCCGCGGTAATTTGGTCACTGGTGATGACTGGGCATTCTGCTTGTCGTTCTGACCCGGTGGCCCAGTGGATCCATTTTACTTATCTTCACTGATGGAGATCGGTAAGTCACTTCGAACACGGCAGTGCAAAATAGTTACGCACAAGCTAATGATGACATGGGCGGACAAAAGCATGCGTTTTTCAACACAAGTATAAAACAAGCGGATAATGTTGAAATCTCGAACGTGATATGCCGGCCGAATGTGAGTACGACAGTGACTCGGTTTGGAGTAAGGCCACGAAGTTGCTGAAAAGTTGATAAAAACTAACTAAGAATACCGAGCAGACGATCGCGATGCCTAGGCCAAAAATCCATCACGTCCCGCTCTACTCGACGGATTGAGGCGTAGCATCAATGACGTTACTTTCAAGGAATGCGACGGGAAACTAGAAAATTCACAAAAGGCCGACAAAATGCTTTACGAAGCTAAATAATGAATACAACATATTGTCGTTCGGACACTTACATCTAACTGCTAGCCAGACATGCTTCAGACACACGAAAGACTGATTTCCCGTTGTCCTCACTTACTGCTGCCTGTAAGTAATCATAAAGTAAGGGGAGTAAAACAACGGGCATATCTACGCAAAAGCTCCTCACGGAATGTCATCACACTGACAGTTGAATTAGGCTTGACAAATCTGGCCGATGTTGAACAATAGTGATTTGCGTTTGACTGATACCATTCAAATTTATGGGACCGAATTTCCGAATTTTGACATAACATTGACCAGTCGACCACTTTTCTCAAGATGATCGAAATTTGAATAGTCTAAGACAAACGAATTAATCGACTGATATTTCGCTCGTGATTAAGCGAGAAAAATCCGGAGTTGATAGTTTCATTCGAACGATTGTGACAGAATATCCAATTAAAAAACAATTGTGAAACTGGTTAGGTAGTTGATGTTGATTCCATCTGGTTGGCAAAGTATTCAGTGGGTGCAAAATGGTGAGTTAGTTTTCTTGATGGTTATTTCGTGTAACCATGAAGGAAAAACATTTTCTCTAACGGTATACCAATTCGACTGAATGCTCCGTTGCCGAAGCCATTGCCGAAATGTTCTTTTTATCTATTTTATAAGTGACGTGCGGTTAGAAATGGACAAAAGACACAAATATTGTCTATCTTGTGCTAACGGCACCCGACCCCAGCTCAAGATGCTTTCTTATCATCTAACGACCGTCGTTCATTGTTCATTTATGTCAACTGATCGATCAATATTGGTAGTAGATTGGGGTGAAAAATGTTTTTGCCATATGTATCCAGCACAAGGTCATGCACTGGTTGAAACGGATTGACCTGTGTGAGTCATGCGAAAAGTGTCGCATTTAAGTAAATCGTACCTATGGCTGGAAGATTCCTGTCTGATTTGCTACTGGGTTCATCAGCTGGTAGGTACTAACGTTGGAAGACTCAACAACGATGATAATGTTCCTACTGAATCATTAAGGATCAAAATACTTGCCTGTTGAAACTGACCCTGGCCCATTGCTCGAACTACACACAACCAGTCAGCCCGTTTGTTGGACAATATTTTTAGCAATTTCGCAAACATCACCAAACGATCGGATTTTTATATTATGCTTTTATCTATTTCCGATTAATCCTGAGAACATTTATTTCTTGGTGTTGGAGCCTCTTAGGTTAGTTAAAATAGTTTGTAGACTACGAAAACTTCATTTCGTTGATTCCGACATCCATCAGCTGTTCTATACACGGCGAACGGCCATAATCTAATCGATTTCACTTTGTTCTGTACAGGTTCACAGGAGGAAAGTAGGAGTGAGTAGTGATAACAATTTGTGGATTTTTCTGATTATCACATTCGAAAGATATACTGAGAGATTTAAAAAATCGGAAGTCATGCAGTCCTGTTGCACGAGAGTACGCGTTCATCCCTAACGCAATTGGGTTTGATAAATACATCTCCAAATTGGATACCTTTTTTGAAATCTAGTCTGCCTAGTTTTGAGCCTGCGTGAAACAGTTTGTCTTTGAAGAATGGCTTACTAGGTAAGGCTCTAACAAACGCCAGTTCCGGTTTTCGAATATGAAACTTTTACCCAGGTCATTTTTACTTGCGTCACTGATTTATTGAAATTAGTGTTCTTCGCGTCAAAATTTTCCCCGACCCACTCCGATAACAACGAGTGATCAGCCGACGAAATTTGTTTTATATATTCTGGAAAAAGACACTGCGCTCATTCAGTTTGAACAATGAAGCGCGACTAGTGCAAAGTCAAGCATCCCCCGATACTGCTATACGTGTCACATGTATTCACTGGATTGTCCCAGTAAACATTTTCCCTATCCCTCCATTATTCCTCGCCCCTGATTTCTACGTTTGCAATGCCTATCTTCTTGTAATCATTTTTTCACGCGAAAACTGCGACAAAATCATTCGCAACATCTGGCCAACTTTTATGTGGTCTCAAATTTAAGGGTAATGGGGGAGGGTGATCAAGAGGAATAAATCGCGGATTTCTGACATGAAGTTCGCGGATTCGAAGCCTACCACCACTGCCACCTTATTGAAAACTGGGGTAAGATGTTATTTTATTAGTAAAGTAAAAGATAAAAGGTGTAGGCATGCACGTGTAAGGAAGCCTATGCAAACTAGTTTACGTTTCAGATGTGCACAGGGAGTTGCGTACAATGATGGCGCAACTCTGAATAAATCTGATAGCACTCCATAAAACCGTGGCGAACGAACAAGTTCAGAGTAGAGTTAATAAAACCAAAAGATTTTAACGATTTCCAGATACCACAATCCATTGTACTTAATACAGTAGCTGCAGTTTATCGTCACAGAAAAATCCGTAGCTTTGTCTAACAAAGCTTCCATCAGGGTTTGACGTCAAGATAATGCTAAAAATCAATGCAATCGATGAACTATGCTCATGTGCTTCTACAAAGCACCTGATTTGGTCGCTTCTCTGTCAGCGTTGCTGTTATGTTGAAAACTCAAATGTCCAGACGAAATGTGGTATTTGGACCAGCAAAAATCAATCCACACTCTACATTATGAGTTTTATCTTGTTCGACGGTGGTAAAATAAAAGCTTGAAATAAATCGCCTATGAGGAAAATTCCTGTTTCAGAAAGGTTTTCCGGGATCAAATAGACAATTTCTATAAATTTGTGAAAAGCTGTCGGAAAGTTTGTAATAAAGTGTATTTAATTACTCTGTTCCTCAAAATAGTAAGTTTTATCCGCATATTTTTACCCCGTCTGATTAACCCACTGGAGGCAATATGTGAAGGTTGACGCGTATTTCTTTTGCGGATGGAACTAAAGATAGTTCCGCAGCATTTTTTATCGCCATTCGGAATCCATATAAAGTGGCTTTCGTTTATTATGAAACCAGACTACCACAAAGATCTTCCAACACTGAGTGAGCACTTCGTCATTCCGTTGTTCCGTTCAATCACAGCCTGTTGATCGTTTTCTCGTGACTAGGGTTTTACTTGATGTTGCATTTGTTGCATTTGTTCAAATTTAATCACGTCAATTCTGATTCGGCAGTGGGTTTTCTGCCCTAAGGTCTATCTGATGAAATTTTCCAAACCGAAAGCACACTACAATATATATACTGCTCCTTGATGAAAATCGTTGTCACGGAGTAAGCCGGTGGCAGAAGTAAAATGTTTCAATGGACAGCCATCTTGCCCCAGCTGGGGTTCGAATCCTGGGGTGTACAAAGGTCTCGAATGCTTCTTGTTGGTTACTGTTTGTTTATATAAGTTGACAGTTGTGCTTTAGTTAAAGGTCATTGTCGGGACGGCACTAGTTCTTGAAGTGATGCAAACCAAAGGACGGTTGTGAGAAATTCTGGATAGCCCGTTGGCCGAGTTATTCCACCCTAGTGTTTGGCCACAAATCTAGCGGTAGAGCAAAGCATGGTGCATAGGTGCTGCACTTGACTATTATCGGGGAATTGGGGAAAGCCAGTATGTTTTCTTCAGCAGTGTTGCTGGCAACTTACCACGGCTTGTCATCTAGCGCGGAAGCTGACTTTCAACCGACACCTTATCTGGTACAAAGCTCTCTAATGGTCACTTTTTCCCGCTAGGCAAACTGAGTTCACTAGTGTTATTCTTGCCAAGCACTTTTTGTCACTATTTACTCGAAGGTATGGGGCACTAATCAGGAATGGAGAAGTAATCCTCAGTGCCAAAATGCTTCTACGCTTCAGGTTTTGATTTGGAAGAATAAGGTAAGCATAATGAGCTCGACTTCAGAACAGCACACATTCATAGACTCGTAAAACTTATTCAGTAGACGAATCCGGTTATTGGAGTTATCGTCCGCATAAGAGTTTCTCAGTTTATAGATAGTTTAAATAAGACTAGGAGGCAGATTTCCGTGACCACAAACAGTGATCGATGCATGTTTCAGCTGATTGAGCGAGAGCTGTCGAGATTGTGAAAGTCCGTTCTATCCGGAAAATACATGAACGGAAAGCCCCAATCGGACTTGGGACATCATATTTGTTAGAAAAGCAAGAAAGTGAAGCAAATGGACGCTCAGCTAGACTGAGCTATATTAGAGGGAACAGTACGTGGACATCCTATATGTATACATTTCCTCGATGTCACAGTCAAGAAAACGCCTAGGTGTAAAGCCTCATTTTTGCTTTGTTCGCTGTGGACTGCGAAATGCAGCGCAGTGGAGTGTGTAAAACATGAGGACTAGCTAACTGTACAGTACACTGACGGATCTAACTTCCACATACAGAGCAAATGAATTTTCCATTTCAAAAGTCTACTGAATGAAATACTTATTGTGATGGTAAGCATTAAAGCTTTTTCGATAGAAGAAACTGACTCATGAAAGGAACCAGGATATTTGGGCTTTTGCGTGCTATTCCCGAAGGAATGTTGAAAGTCTCCGGAGCTGCTTTTTTGTAAAGTGTCTTACCCTTCACGTGTTGGAATTAACGACAATGTTTTTTCTATCAGGTTCACTGAATCAAAATGTCCCACAGATTTAAATCATTATGAAGAAATTGCAAGTTTAAAAACTAGATCGCGACTGAACTTCAACACAACTGAGTTGCATGTGAAAGGCACAGTCCGTTTGTCTCATTGGAATGCTTTTGCTTGCTAACGAAAGAATTCTACTTCAAGGGTTTATATTCCTCTTACTGCTTCAGGTGTCCAAAAGAAGTCTTCCTGGATTCTAGTGTTTTTCTTGTTTTGATTACAACAGATGGGCATTTGTTTGCTTGTTCGACAACGTCTTTAATTCTATTCTGATGGTCTTTATACTGTTGCGCGCATCATATACTATTTCTTTTGAATCATTATTTAAATCGTCTGTTGTAATGTAATCGAGTCAAATCAAGTCAAGTTTAGCCAACAGTTTCGTTATAGACTAAAAAGGTTGGATTTCCGTTGCGTCAACATCTGTATCGCACCTGGAAAATTCGACTCGGAAAATTAATAATAAAAAAGACAAATTCATCTTAAACATGAAGAATAGTGCGTAGCTCTGGATTGACGTTCTTGAAGTGAACACAGAAAGCAATAAGGATTGCTTTTGGCAAAAGAAATTTTGTGATAGAAACTGATGTGCCGTAAAATGGGAGTTTGAACTTTGAGCTTTCGGTCCTGGCAACTTTAGCCTTGTCATTTTCACAGTCCACCGAGTGATGGGCACACGCGTGAATGATTGATCAAACTTAACACAATTTGCGATATACCTGTTCATGACACGATTATCAAGTGCAGCTCCGCGGATAAGCCATCAAATCTGTAGGCATGTTTTTTGGATCCCGTGATCAGGGTAATTTTTCAATAGACCAGAACAAATTACTGGGGGTGGAGTGCGAGAACACGAGAAAAAAACAAGTTTTCTAACTGTACGCAATGGGCTGCTGACTTGCATAGATCAAGAAAGAAAGATTTTGCAAAAGTTGAAAATTCGAAGCAGTTGACTGTAAACAGGAATTCAAGGGACAGAGAGAGAGAGAAACAGTTGGGACCATTTTAGTCCGATTCTCTAAACAAGAGTCCATGTCAATCAATTCATATTCAGAAAACGGGAATCGGGCCAGCTTATAGTCCAGTCTACTCTTCTGTGGAGTAGCTGGGTTCAAACTTAACATCGCCTGCATAATTACAAGCGTTAAAATTGGGTGAAACTGAAATTAGTTTCATGTATTTGGGATGGAAGCGATGCGAGAAGATGGCAACCTGTAACCTGGAGATCTCTGCAGGCAGTAAACACTATAGCACCCCACTAAGGGGGGTAGGCTGAGTCGGGTCAGAGAAATAGTTGAGTCGGCCTGAATAAGGTCCTGCCAACTTGATATAGTTAGACGATTGAGTGCTACTGACATCCAAAGACTACTGAAGTCATTTTCCAGTCCAATAGTAGCTCTCTAACCACCGTGCAATTGAGAAACAACACATTGTGACAAACAAGCTTGTTTCCAGTTATTCGTAATCATGCCAGTGGATGAACTGAAACAGCTCCTTTCACGTGCACACTAAATGTCCAATTCAAATTTAATAGGAGATTTATCGTCAAATAGGTAGGATAGTAATGAAATCGTTTCTCATGCCTCGTTCGTCGACGGTTTTATGGCAAACCATTGATCGGACAGTTTGAGCTCCATAAACGTGATGTCGATGATATCATTTGTGCGGTAGACAATTAATATCGACATCACCCACACATATGTTGCACATATTTAATAGGAGCAATCGAAATGTCCTATTCACACTTGAAAAGAAAGAAAAGGACAGATTGGCATACTTGCCTAAGTCATTGGTTGCATGGCTACTTAAAGTAAAACGAAATTTAATGCGTTGTCTAGTCAATAAAGCAAAGAAAATCTGCACTGAAGTTGCTATGGAGAAGGTGCTTTGGTTCCCACGATGTGTTCCGGTAGAACGGCTACCCTGAACGTTCCACCGACAAAACATGGAACAGTCTGAAGGCAGACAAAAGAAAGAAACTGTAGGATAGAAAACCCTGTCCATCAGTTTGCCTTTTAAGAGTGACACTAAATCAGACGTCATCTGTCAAAGACTATCCAGAGCTGTCGATAAGACGTTCCACGCAGCAAAAATGCAAATCTTGTTTACATCAAAGTCGTTCTGCAGTCACGCCTAAAAGATAGTTAGCCGGATTCTGTGGCCTCATTCACCTGCTCCTGAGGGGCAGCGTAGATTGGCCGTACATCCAGACGCCTATCTGAACGGGTTCGTGAACACCACCCAGTTTGGTAAAGTAAAGGAACGATTAAAACTATCACCAGTGCTCTGTGTTCACATTTGGTTGATTCCAGCCACTTAGAGGATGTTAGTGAAGCCTTCAGAACAATCTACAAATTCCGGGGTAGGTTATCAAGATCGGTGAAGTCCCGGGTCTTGTATGCAGCTGAGGCTGTATGCATTCGTTTCTACGATCCCCCGTTGTGTGCCGAAAAGCAGTACGTGCAAAAATTGAAGCTCCCATGGCCACCTTGACATCTAGAAAATCTGTCGAATCCCTTACAGAGCCGGGGCACTATTGTGAACTGCATCTCCCCAACCAATAATTTAGATCTCCATCCTTGGTTATATATATATATATTCACTGAACACATTTTGACCATTAGAACTGTAATCTATCATCCCGCTTTCAGCTTTACTAAATCATATTTAATGTTTTGTAACGGCATCATTCCGAACAACTGCAAATGAACTTGTTCCTCAAAATGTGTTGTTTCTCAATGTGGTCTGTGGAATAGTCCGGAGAATCGTAAAATTCTTGTCTACAGAATTCACCAGGTCTACTAAAGGACGTGCAATATGATATATACCCTCCGAGGGTGTTACTGTGATAAATTGTGGTGCGGAATTCTTTCCTACCTTCCTCAACATCGCAAATGTGCATTCAATGGAGAGAGTGGTTATCTTTGTAGCCTTCAATGTGCATGGAATCTTCGCGATTTTTGCGCATTCATTACAATTATCTGTTAAGCTGTCTGACGCGGCATTGATCCACTACTTCAGAACAACTAGAGCTAAGTCACTGAGGTGGGAGGCCTAGTCAGACTTTACTGTGTGGTTCCCAAGTAAACATGGGTTCAATCGGAGTTGATTCAGTGGAAAAGCTAAATAGAAAAACAGACATTCCGAAACAACGTTGACGTAACGGTTCCTTCTCTCTTAATTAGTGAATCTAATCGCTTTAATGGCACACCGCGAGCCTAGACATCAAGATTTACTCAGGATGGTCTCCATATGCAAATTGTTTTGACGTTGGACGCCAGATTTCACTAGGTTGGTTGTTCGCTTTACTCTGCTTTTGTATGCCTGTTCTTTAGCAATTGTTTAAAGAGATGAGAACCCACTGGTCTACACATTAGTAGATTCCAGCGGTCTGATTCTCACGAAAGTTTGGTGAATTCCGACAGTAAAACGTGGTAACATGGATGTTCGCGGGAACAGTTTTTCTGGTCGACGGTCTCACATATCTGAATTGGCAACGCGCATCCATTCGTTTTGTTCTGATGATTTAAGTAAACGTACTACAAAAGCAGTGTTCTGAACTGGTCAGTGATGGACAATCATGTACCAATAATAACTCTACTTTGTAGGTGAAAACAATTTGAACAAGCTTCATTTACCTAAGGGGATGAAGAGAGGTTGAACCTACCATTTTTTCATACCGAGACACTCACCTGGATATGAAAATACAGAGCTTGATAAGAAATCGTACTTTGGTCCTTGCTGGGAAAATTTTGTCGATGGATGACGATCAGTATCCACGGAAAAACTGTCCTTTTAGTGGTTTATCCGTGAGCTAGGTCGACTAATTTACTCCACAGTGTTTCGATCTAGGTGATTAAACAATCGTCAATATTTCGAAGCCTTTTGATACGGTCATCGGAAACGAACATCACAAATAAACAAATGCAACCATACTCGTGCCATGTTCTTGTCCAATCAAAATGTTGCAGCGTGAAGATTTCAGCTATACTATCGTAATGGCTGTGAGATCATTAATTTTTTTTCCGAAGTCATCGCAATGAGGTTTCAGGAATTTTCTAACAGAAATTCCTCATGGTGCATAGTCATCTTGTCAATCCACATGGTGCATTTTCATCATCCCATATCTTGTTCTTCCTATCCGATTTCAAATTTTCTGATAGATAGGCTTTGTGGGACTTTTAAAAGGAAACATCGTAGCACAAAATTCAGTGCTCATTTTAATATTTTTGACAACGAGCATACTAGAGAATCTGCAGGAAACGATGCCAAAATGATAATCTTGGGAAAGAGTCGGCCAAATTTGGAGGTCTGGGCCCGCAGACCTGGCGGACTGCTACCAAGGCTAATCGCGTGACCTCCTATTCTAAGCTTCAAAAATAGTTGCCCGATAATAGTCAAGACGATACGTGCCTCGCAGTCAACATTTGAACGCCATTTTTAATCTTCTTTTGAAGCGTGAATCACATCATCTGTGTGCCCACGGCATGTAAGCTCAAACATGACAGTCGACGGACGCAAGTGGAAATCTGGACTCTAACTAGTCACGTAACAACACCTCTCATTCCTGGAGACTCAAGAAGTTAATCTGACATGGGTAAGGTTTTCGATTCTGTTCACAAGTACAACCTTTCAGCTTACCTCGATTTACTAAATCCATGCTTGGCTGCGTTTGTAATAACTTCCCCTCTTAGATTTGAGCTGCCCAGATTGTCATGATTGAAAGCGAAATGCGCAGGCAATTCATATCTGTGCGCGACATGAGGAATTGGATGCGTCTTTGTCTTTTCACTGCAATTGAGAAAAGGGTACGATTTTCGACAGGCCATTGTAAAAACGCACAGGTTTGCACCACTATCAAACTGCCTCGGGGCAAATACCACAAAAAGTAGAAAAACCGGCTTCACATAAGGCATTTATATATCATCGGTCGTTATCACTGGAATCCTTGGAAAAACGTCCCGCCTTTATTTGTGGACGACATCAGTCTCGGTCAGGTGTTTACAGTTTTATGTGTCAGGTGATATGATTCCTTATCTTCCATTCCCTGAGAGATCGGATAACGAACGTAATTGATCGATGTCAAATATAGCATATAAAGGACGGTAGGGAGGTTAATTAACTGGTTCAAAATTACAAGAAGAAATGCAATGTCATATGGATTTGATATCCATAGGGAGGTTCCATCCACGTTTCTCTAGGTCGTAGAAACTTATCATTTTTGAGCGTCATCGTAAATGGCTAGGTTCATAAGGAGTAGTCAAAACCGCATATACACAGTCATTTTTATGCAATGGATCGGGATGAATTCCTAAGAAAGAGTTCGCAACATTTTCATTGTTTTGGATGGGAGGTGTTTGTAGACAAAAAGTCGGCTGAAGAAGCGGCTATAAGATTCAACTAAAAAAAGTGGTTGCACCAGAAAATCGGGGGCATTCCTCAGATATTGAAGAAAACAATGGAAACCGGTTATTTTGAAAATTCCCAAGAAAGTTATTCGAAATGAAAGGTTAGTTGCCCGTAGTCAAATTGTAGCCGGGATACTGGCAACACCAGATCATAGTCCAAACGCACAGAAGCAATAGAAGGCGGATTCGAAAAGAGCAGTGTTGTACAAAATCCTAGCAACTAAAGTTGACGGTTTCCTTTGTATCTGACCGGTTGGCATGCGTTTCAAGGCGAAATTTAGATGCTAAGGGACGGACGTGTGCAGGTCCACAGCTAACCGCAACCATTAGAATCAGTTATCTAAGCGGTGATTTGAAAACCAGAAACGCGCAAATCAGTTTGGGAATTCAATCACGTAGATCTTCTAGCTTTGAAGTTATCAAATATCGAATAGAATTTATCTGACTCACATTTATTGATATTCATTGAATGAATTTGTCCAAGAGATCGATGTCTGGATTAAGAATACTACGTTTTTCCGTTTGTTGAGATAGTAAGTAATAAATGATTAATTAAACTTAAAAGATTTTGAATTCATTCAAATGGATTAACCTGTGGGAAAGTTTGCTTTTGGCAATGAGTAGAATAAAGGTAGAAAAAAGCTTACTTTTAAAAAATTCCCACGCTGAAAATTCTGGCGAATTAAATCGCGTTGCCCTACTTTCCTCATTCCCACATTTGAGCCTGTTTCTTATCCGGAGACTTCCGGGTGAATGAATTTAAAAGCACCTAAGAGTTGATAAGTTCATTTTTCATACTGACAAGGAATGACGCGAAATGCCCGGATAAACGGAGAGTTAGGCCAATTTCCAAAATGTTTTCTAGTCACCGACACTGTCAATTCACTTTACCATAGTCAGCGGCCAATTAAATATTGAATATTAATTTCATTCTGATATATTGTTAACAAAACGCAAAAAACTTGGACGATAAATATACTTGTTCATGAAATACATTTGTCAGGAGAATTGTATGAATAAACCATTTCTAATTAATCGATCAAATGTATATGGGATCGGTCTTCCAATTTTTCACACAGTCAGTCATTGCATCCAAACGGGCTTTCGCATTTCTCCTTTAGATGTGGAATGCCCAAAGACAAAATTATCTGCAACATTGGATTGTATCATTATATCTGGGGAAACATCCAATTATTTTTGTTTCTTTCCATCCCACTAGTTGTTGTCCGAGCGTTCCTCTATGCGAATTACGTGCGAAATTCAAATAATCTTTCTACTTCACGCCAACATCCAAAATTGTTCTTATTTGATTTGTCATGCTAAATTCTGGCTAGTTGTAGCTTGATTAATTTCACGTTTTTATTCAAACCAATATTTCAGTATCTCCTAATAAAATGTAGGCTGTTAGGGAATAGGCTGGAACAATTCACCGAGCAGCTCGTACCAACCAATCAAAGATAATACGCCAAAGAATGAATGCAGACAGAATATAATGCGGTAAGTAAAGAGGAACGAAAGATAATATTTTACCCCTTCATTTTACTGCTCATTTAACTTTTCTATACGCTCCATTTAGAACAGCTGTCGGGCGCTATATGACGCTGCCTTGACTGAATCAAGGCATCGAAACCAATGCGTCTTGGTAATTCTTACCAGACCAGATGAGGGCAGATAACTCAAGAGTAACGCATATCCTTCTCAAGTCAAATGCTGGGGTTTAAAACCCGGTTGAATATGACCCAGTGTTGAGTTCGAATACGATCAGATTTCCAATTTGCTAGTTCCGCAGGTTAAAGTTGACGGGAGGATCTGGGATTTCATCTTGCAACGTGTATTCCGAAAGGCGGTCGGTCGAGCTAATTTGAAATGATACTACTGCGATTTGGTTATATGCGGCGCATATAAAAACAAAATGGAGGCCTTTACGTGACATCGTAATTCACTGATCTTCTGATAGGATGCATCAAAATATGTTCTAGTCGCACATTTCACAGCAGCTTTGTTTGCCCCTTGATCAAATCTCGAGGATTCTTAACTAAGGATAGTTGTTTGCGTTTCCGGTGGATATACGTGTTCCAGCGGTCCTGAGCGACCGATGGTGGTCAAGCAAATAAGGTCTTGGCTTTTGGATGTGAAGACCAAGGTCTGGAATCCTCCTACGAATGCCGGCTGACTTCCTCACTTGGCAGCCCTCTGTTGATCGCTGCCCTCTACCTGAAAACTGTTATGCATTGTTACTTCATTAGTAATGGAAGTAAAAGATAGATGATATCACGTAGTGAATTACTTCATGAAAACACTTCATCTCCCACTAGTAACACATACCAAGTATCCAAGCTTTGTAGGTCATTTCCAAAGCCGTCGTATTTAGGCTACCTACAGAGGTCATCCATCAGTAGGAGTCGATCGCTTGAGTTAACTGCCAGTAGTCGTGCAAATCAGTGATGGGTAGGTGCAACATCATGTGGTGAAGTTCAAAAAACCGTTCAGAGTCTGCCCGGTAGCGTAATGGTAAAGTCGTTCGACGCAGAATCGTTCGTCCTGGGTTAGCGTCCCAGTTTGGGCACGGTGGATATACCTGCTCATGATTCCTAACAAGGATAAAACAGGTGCACAGTGCTTCCATGGTTTCTTAGTGGTCAGTTGCGCGATGATATCATGTGGTGAATTACTCCATAAAAGATAGATCTGGGCTGCTAACTGGTTTCTGAAAGGCTACATTCCAGAAAACACCATGAAACCTTTAGTGATTTGTGATCAGTAGAAGAAAAACAGATGGTGGCAAAGTATACTGCCATCTTTTTGTGTGGTGATCAGTATCCGAAGGGTGAAAATTGGATCAACCTATCAAAACATGGTCAAGTAGCTATGACGTCTGATCCGCTAGTAGATGCTGTCCATCTGCTTCATTATATTTCGTTATTCTTTGACACTGTCATGAGGTTTCTTGCTCATGGCCTGTTTGTGTCATCTAGGATTCCTTATCTGAGGGAAACGCTCATCTGAAAAGGTTCTGCTTCGAAATTTTGACTGTTTCTGGGTGCGAGTTTGCGGAAATCAAGCAACATCGGAGTTCTTAATTGCACAAAGCCGAGCAATCTTACTGTAAGATGTTACACAGCACTAACACTTGCTCACTATTCCAAAAGATGCCACTCTTAACCAGTGTTTTGGACTCACACTTATGTTAACAAGGTTATGTTATCTGCCCTCGAGAAACATGGTATAATGAGCGCACTCGGAGCATGTGTGATTGTCATGAAAAGAGCTGGGTATTGATGTTGTAGCAATCAGTGGTGAGTGATCAGACAGCTTTGGTGTTTTCTCTGCTTCTTCTTGTTCCATGTGTCATCGCCAATTTTACCATCATTCTGGCACAATCTTCTCTGGAGTCGTGAGCGCAGAGCCTGGCTTTTAGATTACAAACATTTCATCAATAAATAAGGTGAACTCGTCAACACTATCGATCCACACGAGTTTTCAAACCCATTGAGATTCTGACACAATGCTCAGTAAGGTGCACATAATTTCGTTTTGTTCTCAATGTGATAAGCCTCGGTTCTATGATTATTTCAGATTTGTTCTCATTCGATTATTGATTGGTTTCTTATTTTTCATTGTTGGTCGTGTTGACTACGCAACCACATGACCCTTAGTCTGCCTATAATTAGGAGATCTCTATCTTGTCTAACCCAACAGCGATGCAGTTCTAGACAGCATAGTTTTTCACGATTTTCCCTCGACTTGATGCAGGGTTCACACATTTCCACCCTACTCAAACCTATGGAAACTTAACAGACGCGCGTTTCCCTACACTTTCCAGTTTAGGAGATTAATGTTAATTAGTCAGACTACTTCGTCGGTTTTCTTGACGCATTCCAAATACACCGAATGCGTTTTTCTGATGTCTGCCGATCGGTCAAAAACCCGTTAGTTGGGATCAGGGACGTGACTCCAATATTTTCCATGTCTCTGGGAGGAATAAGAGGCCAAATTTCCGTAAATTGGTGCTATTTATTGACTAAATGAGAGCGCAAACGATTGAACTCTTCCTTTGTCAGTCAGTCATTAGATTATTGATTGTGCATTTTTTCGGACACGAGATGGAGACCCCGTATCCTTTCAGAGATCTGCGATATGGGTGTCAACAACCTTTATACTCCGCTCACTCATCCGAGCAGGGAGACGTTACCATCAAGCAACACACCCGTCACGTTACAAGTTGAAATATATTATAGCTGTGGAATTTTTTATCACCTCTGATTCAGAGAAGATCAATCCCCTATTGGCCCAAATGGCTTGTTTTCTAATTCTTTCAAACTGGAAACAAGTCAACTCAGGGGAATTACGACATTTTGATATGGTTGACGCTCTTCTGATCTCGTGAGAACCTGCAACAATTGTGTCAGTTTTCAAACACTGGACCTCTTACAGATCAGCGAATTACTTCTGACCAGATGGCATTACTGATCCCGGGCTCATACAGGCGGAGTGCCGTACTGTCAGTCATTTGTATTTCTCCTTGTTGGTCTCTAATTACCGGCCCCATTTTGCGCATCTAGCCCGGTAGACACCCTAGAGGCATCTGAAATGATTCGTCACTTCGTATAAGCCTAACCAGCTCTGAGAACTCAGTGCCCTGTACCCACTTCGGGTTACCACGTTGCTTTTCGTTGTTTTGTTCTGCATAAGCTGTAATAGCGCATTTCTGTGTTGTTGTGAGTGAAATGCTACTTTCCCAATACAGCTCCAAAGAACAGTTTGCATTCTCAAAGGTGTTAATGTCACTACCTGTAATACTGATTTGTCCGCTACCCCACCATTAAAGTCGTAGTCAATTTTCATATCTTTTACATTCTAATCTCTTACTGTCTCCTTCACAGTTTATGCAACAATTGGAGCTTTTCTTCCAAGTTCTAACTCTGTTCTAGTACAGTTCAATATTCTAAGTTCACTTGAATTCACTGTCACTCCATTTATCCAAATGAACATTCGGTCATCATCGCGATATTTGTCGCCAGGTATTGCCATGGTACCGGGCGGGCTTCCCAGTGGGTTGGACAACGGAATCATTTTTTTCAAATGTTTCAAATGAAACCTTTTGATGCTAGGCAGAATTTAGTATTTTTTTCGTTCAACAGTTTGTCTTCTCCATCTAACTTTATTTCCCTCCGGTTTACTTTCTGGACATATCCGGGATTGATGTTCCAGTACCTCACTTATAACCGTTTGTTATCAACTCTCACTGGTCTAATTTATCTGACTCGCAGATCAATGTACTATAAGCTTTGTGCATCAAAACTTCCAGGTGGTATGCACATCTCACGGATACCCAGTCGAACTCGGCCAACTGTGCACTGTCTAGACATTGTTTTCTCTTGCCACTGCCCTGATTCACATTTGGAGCCAATTCTAACCCTTGTGGACGAAGTCATGAGAGCAGTCTCTTTCTGATCTTTATGACTAAAATCATTTCCGATACCTTAGGATTTTTGGGCTGCTCCCGAGTTTACAGTGCTTATTTATTACCATGCAAGCTATTTATTTTGCGGGAGCGTATCAAATCATACAATAAAATACAGTACAACACAACTTAACATGTTATGGATTCGCTTCTCAATAAGGTGATGTGCATACATATTGCTGATGTTACGCAACCATTTGGGTGAAGGAACGCTTCAAAGTGCTTAACGAATGTAGACTTTGCATGACGAGTCATTTCAATGATGGAATAAATGCTTTCGCTGCTGCCAGTGATGGGTCCGATTTGAGAATGTTCTTAAACACGATTTCGCTGGAGGTATTACAAGGGGTTCAGGTGGGTAAGCCATATTTGGTAAGCATAACATACCGATCACTGTCACGTTCTTGGCCAACAATTTTAAGCTTGGGTATGGCAATGACGCGAATTTCCAAGCAAATGGTTCCTAGTCCAATCGGATGTGATTCGGAAGTGGTTATTCATCCGTCTTGCTTCCATCTCGTCTGTCCGACTTAATTCTGTGTCACTTCTGACCAACCCAACTATATTTCCGATTGGTTTTTTTTTATTGCTCATAATTAACCTGGTTTATTTTCCTCAAGACGGTCGCGATATCTTTTGTTCACAGCCTCCAAGATCTGACAGTTGGCGGATCCACATCCTATTCTTACACAAGCATGGTTTTATCTGCTCGGTAGCGTCAAATTAACGAGCATGTACGATGATATTCATTTCTTGGTAGCCAAAAGCGTCTAGTTGATTAAGGAAGACAGACCACAGGGTTGTGCACTATCACCTGGCAAGGCAAACAAACGTTTCCCATTAGGTGAAAAAGGTCTTGATTCCGACAAGTAACGCTTTTCTTCCTCCAAGGTGTCGTTTTATGAACAGCCTAAGAATTGTCGAACTTTAGCCATGAGTTGACTTGATCACTCGGAGCTGGGAACACCAAAAATTTGTCAAATCGCCAAAGCCAATTTCAGGCATGAAATGCTTGAATCCCTTCGTGTAGATGTGTTGTGATAGCTTTCAAACCTCTGTGACCTAATAAGTCATGAAGGGTGGCTTAACGCCTCAATTTTAGCGTTGAGCTTTGGTGGGAAATCAGTGGAAAAAAGGTGGAAACCTGAATGATGCACACGGAAACACTTTACTCGGTCACCTGCCAGTGTCCTACAGATAGTGATTTTCTAGAGGCAAAGACTTTGACTGAGAACCGCAATTGCCCAGCTTTATGCCTAAACTATCCACCAGAATCTGTTCACCATTTAACATGAATTACAGAAAGATAACTCATTCCATACTGTGTCGGCCGTCGCGCGCGAAAACCAAGAGAGTGCTGGCCATTTTTTCAAACCCACTAGACAATGACAAGTCGTGTATGGTTCCGAGTTCTCGCACTAGATTAACGGCCCACCGTTTTGTAGGTCAGACTTCTCGACCAGGGAGTCCGTTTATGATTCCCAACTGAAAAGCTCTTCTGTGGCATAGACGGTCAAGAAGTGTTGCTCTTTCAAATGATATCGGCTGTGCAACGTTTCTTTCTCCTCGTGGTGGGTCTATACAAGACACCACTACTTACCTCGCCGTGGTAGATTTATCTGTTGGTGACATTAGTGGGAGAAAGAAATATAAGTCGAATGCGTTACTTGCGTCCAAATCTTTTCTTCACGAGGCTACCTTTAACGATCACGTACTGAATAGGACAGAGCAGAAGGATGGCCAGACTGGAAATCATGAAGTTTTCTAAATAGACCTATGCTGCATCCCCAAAATCTCCTACACAAGATCGGTCTCCATAGATCGGGTACAACTTGTATCTTGTATCACACTTTTGCCCTTCGGGTGAGTCGGTTCCCGTTATTGGTGATTTCAAATTAGCAGGAAGCCAAACACTTACTATTTGGCTAGACTATAGTCAATAGTCATTTTTCTAAATTTAAAGAGGCATTTTAACCGTTGTCGTCTCAGATTGCTTGAAGGTGTGAATTCATTGGACCTTTTGGTCCTTGGTGATTTCAACTCCCGCCTTTAAGCTGGCATATTTGAGATCGGGTTGCAGTTACACTGAACCGCACCGACAAGGCGATCGCCCCGTTCAGGTCTCTTCCGATCACATTCCTGTTTCTGGAGGATAAAATCGTTGTTGCAAAAGCCATGTCGGGTCACGTGATACCAATCTACTGCATAAATGGACTATATTGACCTTCGTTAACAGAGACGAGGAGAGGTCAAATAATGTTGCTCATTCCGGCCCACGGCTGAGGACTCAGACGATACTTTGGTACTTGCTCGCTTTTGTTTGCGCCCAGTCTAAGGTCGCAGCAGCAGAAAAAGCACGTGGTTTGCACACATTTCTGCATCATAATCAGCGAGGAGAATCTCAATCATGAATTCGTACTGTTCCCCGGAATTCTCATTCTTGGGCAGCATGGTAAGTAGATCAGGAATGCCTTTTACTAAGAGGCAGCAGCCAGAGACGATGGATATTTTCGGCTCGCACATCTGACAGTTAACTGATTCCCATGGAGAAAGCCGATTGAATCGTTGGGCTAAGCGCTTCAGTGAGCAAGCCCAGTTCGACGATGGGACTTTCACATGTGAAGGTGAACAACATATGTAAGTGACAGTCCTCCATTGTATCAGAGACCGCCCAAGGGATAGGTTCTAGTAAAAGACTGAGAGCGACCGGATCAGGTGAGCTATCGCCGTTCCGCTTCGAGGACGGTGGAGAATTTGACAAAACTCTCGGGATCAATCTGAGCAAAGGAAAAGGTTTCTACGTTCTGATGGGAATCAGTGATTACTGCGATTTGCAAAAAACATGGTAGATCCTCGTATGAAAATCACAGAATTAGTTTGGTGAGTATTACAACCAAGGTGCTTGCAAGAATTTTTCTTCGTCGAGCATCTAACACTTGCTAGAGATCTACGCCTTAGCATCAAGCCGATTTCCGGCAGGCCATAGTTTCATTGATCAAATCGTTACGTAGTAGAAAATATTCAGATAACATGCACACATCTTCCTAGAATTTTTTTCTTGAAAAGGGAGCATTGTTGAACCCAGCGAAAGGTGCAACAGTGTGCCGGAAAAATTCATTTCTGTGATCCATTCGTTGTAAACGAACAGCCTATCTTTCACTCGAGTTCACCACGAGAATTGGTATTCTCCATGGTTTCGACTCTTTCACCTTTTCTTTTTAGCGCTTTCATCAAGAAGATTAAGAAACTCGTTCAATCCTCATGTGATAATCATGGCATTGTTATTTGCTTAGATAGTAAACGGTCTGACTCACAAAAAGTCCCACGATTTTGAGTTACCGAATGAACGCTGAAGCTGAAGGTTGCCGAACTTTCTCGATCGTCTGGACAATAAGAAGGAGCACAATCGAGTTATATTTTGCATCTTCGAATTGTAAAATGCCAGTGCCCAATTGGACTAGATCGAAATCGAAATTTGTTTTGTGCGGCAATGTTTAGGTACGTCAGTAAATTTAAAACTAGATGGGTAGTTTTCTCCCAACGAACGATCGCCTACCGCGGTACGCGCGTTTGTGCATAGGGAAGACTCGGGCGGCAGCTACTAATAAGAGGCATTCTGGGGGCCGGCACGGCATGCAATCATCTGTCAGATAGCTGTAGACAAGAATCATTGAATCTAGGTGAATTAAATTTGTTGGATCATATGTCACATTTGTGTCCACAGATTGATTGTCTCGCTATCCGCTGTTCTCTGAGGCCAGTGGATGTTTGAAGAAAGGTCGCGAAGTGGTGAGTCGGAGGCACGAAAAAAGCTAAGAAAAACAATCATTGGATTGTCTAGTGTAGGCACAACTTAACTACACAGATTGTCTGTAGACTTCCGCCAACGGATAGTTGAAAACACTGGGTTTATATGGCTCAGTGCCGCTGTCGGTGGCGTTCTTGCAGCAAGACTATGCCGCAGACCATCGGCTAACCGCTCAAAGCCATGAGCAGCAACAAATCGGGGTGATAATTGGACAGTGCTCAGGATAAAAATGTGTAATTACAGTTTTCGGAAGAAGCAAGCAAACATGAATACAGGAGTAAAATAAGTAGACAAACAAATGACTCTTAGCGACGATTTTAATAAAACTGAAGCTGCTGGTTTGTGATGAGTTATGAATCAAGAAAATGGGAGACGATTGTCCATGCTTATGATGTAAAAGGAACGCAAGAAGCTTACTACAGTAGAAACTGAAAATGAGGCGCAAGTCATCAGCACTTTGTCCCGCATTGGAAAATTTTATTGAAGTTATACATAAAGAACATTGTAAAAAAACGAATGACTTGCCTAATTAGAACAGGCATTTAAGCTAAGCCGTCTCTCTAGCGGAAGGCTGAATGAATTACTTAAAATCTCCGTTTCCACCGTACTCAGCAAATCATCAATCAAGGTGCCCTGGGACACCAAATACAGAGCATTTAAATCAATGATCATTGCTGTTGTCCGAGTTGTGAACTAAATCAAACTGAGTTGTGAGGAAGAACAACTACGGACCAACCAGGCCTAACGTTGACCTCAATACCGACCAGAGCAACAGGTGGAAACAGTAAGCAAACAGTTGCAGTAACATTTTGAAGATGTATTTAGCGTGGTTTCTTTTCGTGATGCAGCTTTTGCGGTTGATCGATCTGTCTGGTCAACACTGTCAGAATCGATCATCTCAAAGTCTTGTCTTGGCCTTGGCGAGGTGCTCTTTAGCATTGAATTCGACGGTCTTCTGACATTTTGTTTTTACTTCAGAGCTTCCAACAGCTTCTATCTGTCACGACTTCGAATGAGCTTTCAGTCGGAAGACAGTCTGTCCATGGTGCTGGTGCAGCTGCGCTCGAAAACTTTTTTTTCAACTGCGGCAGTGCCTTTCTTTTTTATATTTGCAATAAAAAATTATGAATTATGTACCGGCTTACAATATATGTAATAACCGTTGCGGTTTCCTGAAAAATTCTCACCATTTCTCTTTCTCACAGAATTCGATGAATGGATGCGTCCCGTTTCTGTCAGAAGGTCTTTCCAGATTTGTAGCTTCATCATTCGTTTTCCGGTTCATTCTGGTCATCTATGATGTTTCTCATAGGTAAGCAGCAATTATTTGGAAAAAATATGATTGTTTTTCTGCTTTAATTTAGACAAAAGGTTTTGGCTACCGCATTAAAAACAATGGGTTGTGTTAACTAGAAATCACTAACATCTTATGGTTTTGTTCAAGCTGATTTGAACTTACTCGATCCCTACAGTTTTCTGTCATACTGTCAGATATAGAGTTGCGTCATGATTGTACGCAACTCCTTGTACACATCTGAAACCTGGTTTACTTTACATGGGAATCCTTGCTCATGGTTACTTTCATCTTTCATCTTTTACTTACTTTACTAATAGAATAGCACCGAACTTCATTTTTCAGCCGTCATCATGGGGCTGCAAAGTAGAGAATTTGACCGGCGGTGGTAGGATTCGATCCCGCCATCCTCACGTCCAAACTCCTAATTCGTTTGACCAGTGCCGGTCATTTTTAGGATTAACGCATATCCGCGGTTCTGTTTTTCAGAGAGATAAAAGCACATCCGTGAAGCATTTATTCCATCACAAAAAAAAGATATTTTTATGGTCCGTCTGTTCTCTCACAAGCAATAAAACGGGGTCTGATTTCATATTGTGAAACTGTCTGCGAAAATGGATTATTTCCAAATGTCGTTAGGTTACGAACTCACTTGATGGCAGTTTTCGATTGTGCTTGTTGGGTCGTTACCCAGAATACACTCGGGATATATTCTGTTTTAGCAATTTATTTACAGGTTATTGCTTTTTAACTTCCTCGCATTTTTGGATGTAAAACATTTTTTGATGCTGCGATGGAAGTACTTTGTGCGCATCTGTCACCAGATTGGTGTCTTTTTCGCTGAACGAATCTCGTTAGTTCCGGTACTTAGAATCCAGGAAAAGATGCTTTCGTTAGTGTAGCTGTATTTATCTTTCATATGTCGGTCAATTTATGCAGCGCCTTAAGAAACTTAAAAAAATTAATTAACAAAAAACGAAAATAAATTAGCGGATTTAGGAGAGCACCACTTCAAACCCATTACGTACTTAGTCACTGTAGTTGCACTTTTATCATTGAAATGAGCATTCCACAAACGAAGCTTTATCCAGGTTTTAAGATTTCATGCATGAACAAACAAAGAAAAGCCTCCAATTCAGTACGGACAACCAAAATTGACCATATCTTTATTGAACAATAGCTTTTCGAAGGCTGATCCATTGATGGTTCGCATAAACGATAACCTGCCGTGAATAGCGTGAGCAAGTGGAAAAATGAATCAGTGTGAATTGTGAATTAAGTTAAATGATGCGCTACTGATGTTAAACTCGGGCTTCCTTTTGCACGGGCCACAGTGCGTGATTTCAGAAATGACTGTCAGTCGGAAAGGCAAAATCACCAGTTCTGAAAAGCAAACCGATATTTCCGTACAAAATTTATTTAACTATAAAAAGCTCAAAAGACACTCCGTTTTAGATAGGGAGTTGCCCGTCCAAATCGGATTATTCTGCAATTATTTTAATTCGCTATCTCAACTAAAAACAAGTAATAATGGCTCCATGCCTCAATTTAGTAAATGTTCAATGTGACTTTTGCTATCAAATGCCTTAGTCTAGGAGTTTTTACAATGATCTTTTCCTCAAAAGTTGTGCCTATCGAAATTCAAGTATAACCATTTCGATAGACCACACATTTTGCAGAGTATTTTCAAAAACTGAAGATTAAGAAGATTTTAGTCATCATTGCTGTTATTAATAGTATTAGCCTTAGTAACAATGAGGTTGTAACAGCTACCATTACAAAGAAAGGGCTTTAAAAATAACGGCAATAACAAATACTGCTGTTAGTGCTACCGTCACACCTTACGCTTCCTTATCCTCAAACCTCACTCATTATTATATTACTTCCACAGGAACCACGAACACCGTGGCAACTACTACTATAATTATTATTATTATTATTACTAGCTTTACTATTGTTCCTACTGTTACAAATGCTTTCATAAATGTTAGCAATACTATTGATGATTGGTGACTGCGCACATTATGGTTGTAAGCACTACAGCATGATATATGTAACAAACTTAGGTAAACATTTATTTGCGTTGTAGAGATAATCAACGTGATAAATACGAAATAGTGAAGCACAAAATCTCGGCACCAATTTTCACAAACCGGAAAATTTATTAATTAAAAGCTGATGTTTAACATCGAGTACCACCCTATTTGACTTTTCCAGGATGACTACTGTTTTTTATCGATCTGCCTGAGTTAGCCGGTAATTCTTAAGCCAAATGGTGGAAGCGAAATCGGAATGTAAATTCAGTGTTGCAACGTAGTCTTATGATAAATCTCGGATTTTCACCTGCACCACAGTCAGTAGAGACGTATTGTATCGTAATGTATTTGTACTTTTAAGCATACACATGTCCGCATTCCATCCAAAAATAGGCGCACCTTTTGTCCTGTCAAAACATATGGATTAGAAAAAATCGGTACAACTAATATATAGATTTACAGACGAATTAGCCTAAAATCGCTCTCGATCTGCTCCTTGTCGGTGGGAACTCCGGTTACATAAGGAACTGTCGGATTCAAACAGATGTTTATGCTGCAGGGTGCGAAAGCCAGTACGTGAACTGATGTGAGAATGGTGATTCGATAAATTATTTTATGGAGGAATTCCTTGTGCACTTTTCCGCGCACAGATAAATACATATTAAACGACTCGACAGATAACTCTTTCACTGAAATGAAAAATAAGCCAGTGATAATTAACAGAGCACGAATTAGAATTAGGAAATTTTCCTTCGGTGAACCAGCACAAATGAACGGCGAACACTGAAGATAGGCGGGAAAAATCAGACAGTTAAACAAGAAGAGGAACAATGTTCTAGTTAACCTGTAGCATACTTTGTAAACGGATCGACGAACAGAAGTTTTCCGGGGAGTGCACGGCTGGTTTCACGTTTATTGCTGCTGGTTCTTAAGTGGTACTTAAGCGCTTAACGATTCAAATGAGATCCTAGTGAGAGACTCACGAAACAATGGACAAGTGTAGAGATGGCTGGGCAAAAGTGTGCCGGGCCCGCATGCTTGCCAACAAGTGAAACCGGTCGTCGGCATCCGGAGAAATATTTTTCATCCATCCGCGAGCGAAACATACTACTGAGAAAAAAGGTAGTACTTTCAAACCTTACTTTATGTTCCTGAAGATTAGCATTGCCTGATCGACGAAAATGCTCTGACGAATCGCCGTGTTACTTTAAGTGGATTTATCGTCCTTTCGCATACCCAAGGATTCAAATAAGATTCTACCTAAATTAATTCTCCCTGCAACTGTTGGCTCAGTCAGATTGACTCATTCGATATTTATCCACTTGTAATTTGACTCCCAAGGCACCAAAGTTTTGCTAGTCAATACTTTACTAGCCAACGGTGACATCTTCCGCAAACCCTTGTGACTTGTCAGGTTCTTGATGACTTGTTCCTTGTATTTTCCAAGTAGAAATTTCCGGGTGTGATTGTCATTTCACCAAACTTTGGTCTTCTAGCAGACTTCGCCTGCTTGCGTGCAACTTTAATGTCCAGTAGATTTCAAGCTAAGGTTTATTCAGATGCTGGAACAACTATACATAAATCACTTTTTGTCAGATTACTGAAAAATTGTTTTCTAGTATTAGCTTTGCCGGTCATTCAGGAATCACGATTTGCATACTCAATCCCGTGTAACACTGGGAAGCAGCTGTCTCACTGGCACCTCTTCGGCGGAACTACTCAGTAGATTCCCTGATTGCAAGAAAGCTAATCAAAATATGCCTATTTTTATTTGATATCTCATGTCGTATATTTCGAACAAATTTTCACGTGATCTAATAAACTGTTTGCCCCATGGAATTCTGGCTTATTTGATCGTGAACGAAGGGCTGACAATGATCACTAGCGCATCTCCAAATGACCGAAGTATTCCATCATGTTTCTTCATGATTCACTGAATTTATTCACTATCGGAAACAACGTGAAATTCTCCAAGATCGCTGAATGTTTCCTGATCGTTAAAAGCTGCGATATTATGAACCTGTTGTTAGCATGGCTCAGGAAAACTAAGAAACAGGCTGTCTTGCTTTTCCACATCGGCACTCAAAATAGTGCATTTGGGCAATACGTTTTCATTCTCGATTTTTATGATTTCAGCGGACATCCCACCTCTTCAACAAACGGCACCGATGCCCGAGGATATTCATTCAACGTTGAGATGACAGAGATGTGGAAGTCAATACCAAATGGAAGCGAGAAATAAATTGCCATTTTATGATAACTAGTCTGCAATTTGTAGCCTTCATAATCAGCAATTTTTCCTCTCCGTCCTAAATGTTACCGAAGGTTGACATTTGAGTTCGTCATCCAGGACAACACATTATTTCTCAGCACCAAATAAATAGCGTGCCACACAGAGGCCGATCACCCTACTTTGGAGGGGATCAGAATGCAGACAAGAAATTTAGACCTCATCCAGATTGGTCAGAATCAAATTCTTCCAGAGTTTGTCGGAGAAAGGTCCCCTTAAATCTTTTGTGTGAGAAACTTTTGACATCCTTATTTAGAACTACAGGAAAAAAATTCTTGGAATGTTCTCCAAAAGTGCCTTAAAGGTGGTATCGCTGCAGCCTTAAGGGGAAGACATTATTAGTCTAGATGTCGAACAAGACAAAATGACTTTACGTTCTCTAGTCATATCTTGGCAAATGTGCTTAGGAGGTAAGATGCGTCTGATTTCTCCGGACAGAAGTTATTCTGAGTTTGACGAATGGTTTCGTCTCGACTAGGAATGCAGTACGTTTAGCGTAAACTGATTTAACCAATCGATAGAAGGTAAGCGGGTTGTTATAAAACTTGCAGTGACTAGCGAGACAAAAAGGAGTAAAATTCATCTGGCCTAACCAACTGATCCAAGTTCGATGGAAATGTCGAAATATTTCTTCCAACAAGCAAATCGAACGTTCCAGATCAGCAAGATAAAATTTACGCCAGGTAAATTTGGTTGGAAACACTAACGAGTTCGTGTGATTGATTAGGTTAGCCTTGCGACAGACTGTACACATATTGTTTGTCTTACGATTCAGGCATACCCTTCCGCATTTTTGGGAGACGTCCTCGAAGCTTTAGTTGAAACCGGGAAGGATGAGATTCAGGAAGATTATTTAAATTTCATTCCAAGTCTTTCCAATTAATCCGGGGATTGTTGGTGTATATTTGCGTTAATCTTCATTTCTATATCATCTTGCGAACAGTCGATGGCCAAAAGTAGTAATTCAGAATTAAAGTGCCTTGCACTTTGATGACAGATGAGGTGTTATTTTCGCTCACCAACATTGTTTCCATATGATTTTATTCTCCATTTAGGTTACACGTCAACATTGACGATGAAAGTCTGATTTATTTGAATGAAACAAACTGATGCTTAAATTTCTGTCTAATCGGCGATTCCACTATAACGAGAGTTCTGGTTTTCTTGCTTAGTGGTGTAATATTTTGAGTAAAGTGAAGGTATGAGCTCCAATCTCTATGTGCTTTACCAACTGTCAGAAATCTGGGAAAGCTCACTCTTCCTTGCATCACTAGCTAGCCCTCCTTTAGTACCGATCCAGCTCCAAGTAGCAGTAGTAGTGTTGAAAACCATCATGGAAACAACGCGAGCTGGCTCGTTCGTCTGGTTAAGTTAAAATCATGTATATATATATATATATACAATGTGCATCAGATGAAACGTTTTAGTCAGAGAAATTTGCCATTCTTAGGTTGGATGTTGTTTCAGGTTTTCGCGGCTGTATGATTAACTTTTTCTCTTATAGACATTTACAACTCAAAAATTTCTGCTTATTATAAGAGCCGAAAAGTTGAAATTCACGGAATGATTCAACGTTTTTTTAAAGGGTAAACAACTAGTTCTTGGGCATGCACCAGCATTTTGCAAAAGAAACTCAGACTTCTGAGCATAATATGTTGTGGCCAGTGGCATGTTTAACACAGGTATGATTAAATATCTGTTCTCAACTAAGCCCGTTGTTAGAAGTAAGAACAAGAATTGATTCCCTCATTCGATCCTCTCATTGATGCTCTAACAATAAAAATGTACCGTTTTTCTTTTTACTTAGGTCTAAAGGCTAGACATACGTTTAAAAGCACCAGATAGTATCAGCCAAGCTCACTTAAATACGAGGATCATGCTTCGCTTTCCAGCTCGGTCACGGTTTATTCACTTGAATCAGGAAAACTTATAGGAATGGATAACGCGTTTCGTGTTTCCAGGGTACTGCGTCGCGAAAAAAATGCGACGCGATCCCGAAAGTTCTAATCTGGAGAAACAATTTTCATATATCAGAATTTTGCATTCACTTCTCAAAAATGATGATAACAACCGACTTCATCAGAAAGTCTTTCGCAGCCCGGTAACTTATGACTTCCTACGGGTCGATTTCACTGAGAGTCTCCACCTCAGACGGCCATGGGATGCTAGCCGGACTAGTTGTGGCTGATATTGAAGGCCAGCTCAACTACACTGTAAACTTCTTTGCCCAGCTCAGAGGATATTAATGTAGATTGTAGATCGGCGAACAGTCAGCGTCAAGGGTGTTCACAACCAATGCTTCCCGTAGGTAAATCGAGTGGGGAAAAGCAACTTGCAGGAATTTTCCACGGTGATAGCACATTTATTCTCGGGAGCTCTTTCTGACTGCCGGGTCTTGCGATGCCTAATCGAGCTTGTGTTGAGTTCACATCTCGTTATGAGCCGTACTTCATTATACTCAATGCCAGTCGGGATGGACTGGAATGAATCAAGATGGTACAAAGACTCAGCAGAAATCAAAGTTTTTGCAAGGTGACGGGTCAGGGCACGGCTAACTAAGTCAGCAGAATGTTAGGCATTCTGGATCAGTGGCCAGTGCTCACTGACGTTATGAGGTGGATGCAATTCTAATTTTTCAGCCTGTGGGCTTCGAAGGAACGAAAACGGAATTGGGTCAGATAGCTTCTCGCAATCCAGCCGACGCTGTCCCCTGCGCTTTGACCGCCCATCTAAGCAGATGGACAGCTTAGTGCATAATAACGCGTGGTCGCAGCCGAGAGCTGAGCTCCATTTCGGCCGGCAGACTTTTAGGCAGCCCCGAATCTGTTTGTGATCGATGGGTCCAGGACTGACGCGAAGAGGGCGGCCTTCAGCTGGCTTACCGTAGATCCAATTTCGTACTCACGTGAAACAAACTATGATCAGAACACACGATCAGCAACCGCTGCCCGTTTCCCGAACGACAGTAATCTAAAACAAATGCGCTACGTTTGACGATGGCGTTTATGTCTCTCCGGCTGAAATCACGATTTCATCCCGCCTTGCTGCATGTGAGACTTCGTGCAGCTCTTGATGGAAAGTGTCCTTTACTGCAAATGGGTTGCAGTTGGAAGGATAACGCAAGAGAACTGAAAAAGAACTTGTTACATTGGGGCTAAAACTAGTAAGGTTGGCTGAAATTCCTGATGAATGAAATGAGTAGGAAGATAGGCGACGCGGCCCAGTAGAGAAAGGAACAATTATGCAGGGGGGATGAACAAATGAGGAGTGCAAAACGTAGGATTGGAGAGCGGTCAATTTCACAATTGCAGGTACTGTGGAACTTTGTGATATTTGGTCAAGGGTAGTAGTATGTAGTCGAGGTTGTATCTCTAGTCGTTGCGCAACGAGGCACAATCCGTAACTCGGTAGAATCATTCCAGACGATCCGGTGGCCCGTTGATAAGTTCATGCACCTCCTCTCAAAAAGCTTTCCTGGTCAGTGGAACAAGACAGGAATCAGTGACCTTATTTATTCCGCGGGACACTCTCCAAATCACAGTGCCAACAGCGGGTTGTTATGGCATCCTTTTAGGATGAGCGCTTGCCAGGCAAAACCCACCAAGCCCACGATGCCTGCGCTTTATGCCGGTGAGTTTGGGCCCAGCTTAAATGACGGTCACCTCGTTTCAATCAAGTCAGTCAGTCGAGTCGAGTGAATGATTTAAGCTCTCCGAGGAATGCGCATTTAAAAACTCAGGGATGCCCAAAGTAGCACGCAGCTTTGCCCGGTAAATTGACAATGGCATGAACAAGTTACGTATGATGTGTAATAGCACCTATAATTCTTCAGAATTTCCTCACAAAAGTGAAACTATTTCGTGATTGTTGGGTTCGTCTTTTATTTTTCATCAGTCGCCATGTAATTGATAACTGTAATTTGGGCTCGGAAGTAGGATTTGAAAAATTCCATGTGTATTGTATAGACTGGATCAGTCAAGCTCATGAACACAAGTGCAACTACTGAGAAGCGTCATTTTCACTAGCCATATTTTATCATTGATAACGTAATTAGAGCTGATTTCTGGTCACCTCTTGGATTTCACACAGAACGCAATATTTTTCAAAGAAATATTCTTTATTCTGAAACTGAAAATACCAAATTAATTTCAAGAATAAAATATAGGGAAACAAAGATTATACAACAACATAATATGATCATTCAACTGATTGAGTCACAGTCAAACTGGAGGGAAATTTTCCGACTCACTACTGATCTTTTAACTAGTAGTGGATATCGGCACCTCAAAGTTGGATGACGAAAGTCACTTTTCCATTTAATTAGCCAAACTCTTCGTGATACCTGGAGTAAACATGGTGAACAGTTGCTGTTTGACAGAAGTAAAAATGCTGCCATAGTACAGAATAAAACTCGCAAAAGAAAAGTATTTACACATCCTAACATCAAACGCCAACTTTTTATGTGGCTGCAACAAATTATCTAGAGACGGCAAAAGCACCGTAACTGGTTGCACTCTTAATGGCATTCCTGACGAGGCAACTGGCGTTAATGCAGATGGATTCAAGACCTGAAGGAAGCTTGGCGACAAACTGAGCTCGGTTCCACACCAAGAGTCTAACCTGTCACCACCGTCGCCAGCTGCCAAGTCAACATGACGACATGCAAGTCAAACGAGTTAAGGTGCTACTTCCTGAAGTTAAACCTCATAAGTTTGGGTTTCGTAGATTTTTTTTTCAGAATTTAGTCTTGAAGTTTTTTACTTGAAATTTATCATCCATGCGGCTCCTGTTCTTCAAAGGCTCTTCAACTCTGGATTCGGTTTTTCAGCACTCCTCGTCTCCGGCACTACTGGGTGTGCACACAAGCACGGTTAATGGACTGTAAGACTTACGCATGTATGCTTAGAACAACATGAATATAGACACGTGACTCATGCACAGTCTGAATTCGGTCAATCGATTGAGTCGCGTGCATGAGTACGATTTATACCCTAGCTTTCTTCCTGTACTCGCCGTCCAGTGAAACCGGTCAGTTCTCCTGGCTTACTCCGTGACTCGGTTCACGAATACGGACTTGATGTTGTGCATGGATTTACTCCAATCTATTGTCTATGTAAGGAACCGGCTACAAGGGTCACATACTCCAAGCATAAAAGAGTCGCCTTAATTATAGTTGCCGATGGAGAGTTACGGCATAGCAACAACCGGGTTATTCGGATCGGTTTTTAATTTAAAGTTATTGCTACTGTTACCACTATTTTTTATTATTAGTTGTGGTATATTAATGGCGCAACCACACGCATTCGTGTTCAGCTGTCTGATTCGCAGCGGCCACAAAATTGGACATGTTGGACTTTGGCCGACCCAGCGGATAAAGATAAAACAGCCATCGAAGTTTAGGTTCTCGTGATGTGGGGTTCGTAAATACAGCGAGTCTTCACTAAGGTAAGCCAAGTGTGTGTATTTGAGGGGGGGGCGGTGGTGATAACTAGACGTCTACTGTAAAATCGATAATAAAATCTATGTTTACCGGTTGTGTCAGATTATGCACTGGCAGTAGAAGGCATGCAAACGAATATATCTCTTTGGAAACGCATGTACAATGAACCATTGTTCAATGCTGACGACCGGAATAAAATTGGTCAAAATGACCACCTTGATGTTCTGGAATGAAGTAAAACTTACCTATTCCATTGCGTTTCATCTACTTTTGGCCCTTGCTTAGTAATCCAGGCTGGGATAAACAACGTGAATTCCTGAACACACAAGTCCAGTCCGAGATTACACAAATCTTCGTGATGAGCCCGTCTGTGGTCTGCCTCGCTTTGATGAGTCTGCGTAAGTGTCCTGACGCAATTCGGTGCAACTTTACTACCTCCTGAAACTACGACCAATCAATCAGAATCAAAACGAGTAAAAAAAGAGGAAAACGAACATTCCACGAAGACCATTGTCTAAAACGTACCCTATCAATGATAATTATCTTTGGTTACGGTGAGTAATTCGTGAATAAACTCAAACTTAGCTTTCGGTTGCCGAGGTCTTCTTGTTGGTTTTAGCAAGAGGGTTTGTGAATGAAGCCATTCCAAAGGGTGCTGATAATTCATCTCCGGATCTTGCTTCTACCTATCGGTGTTTTCTGGAAGGTGGAGCTGAACTTCTCCCAGCGAACAGAGGTTTAAACTAATAGCATTTCGATGATATCGCTTTGCAATTCAACGCGCGCGAGACTGCTTGGCCATTGAGGTGTCTAGATGTGGCATGCACTTTACGTCTTCAAAATGCAGGGTACTTGTTCAGTACTTCATGGGGATTAGTTGTAGGTAGTCAATAGCTTCAATTATTTCGGAAGTCTAATCACACCTGACGGATGTGTTGGAGGGCAGGTAGCAGCACGAACTGGGAAACCCAGAGCAGCTTTCGCTAAGCTGTGACATTTGTGTCTTCGATTAGTGCTTCCAGCCAAAGAGTTGAGGACTGTTGTTGGTTAGAGATGCTGAGAAATATAGCTCAGGACAGAAGTCAGTGGCCTGAATGCTTTACGGCTTCCCTGTGGAACTCGTCCATTTTGAAATCACAAAAAGCATAAGCAATAAATTACACAATGTGTGCAATGAAAAGACAAAAACAACTGTTTTCGCAGTACCCATTCCATCCATTTTCGTAAAGTTTTATTTACACGTTGCTGCGTTTGCGGCATGTCTGTTTTCAAGCCAATGTAATCTGTGTATATGCATGCATGCATAAATATGTATAAATATATCACTGCCAGTGCTACTAATTCGGGGGTGAACACTACAGCCTCCCAAACACGTGTTTATTTTACTCTAAGCCACGTGTACTACCAAATCAAAGCTAACAAAAGACGCAGTTTAGTAGTCAAGTTCTACAGTGAACCAGTGGTGCACAAGTCTCAGTTAGTGGAACGATGCCGTTGCACATTCCTCCTGGTCTATACCATAGTGGTGTACCCTGAAACTGTTGCTTTCGACTATTTGGTTACTGAATATACTGTGATATATTATTTGGATTGCATTAAGATCAAGGTTGAGTGATTTGCTTTCTCCAATGAGAATAAACCACGGTGTGTGTATGACATTTATAATAAGGGCAGATGTCCGGTTTCAAGTCTTTGTTTCTCACTATTGGTGTTCTTTTACAGGTGTTGCATTGACTACCTTAAGAAGTCTTTCGCGTTCTGCCTTACTTCTCTAATTAGGACAAGTTGATACTTGTGAATGAATTCTCTGAAGGGATGCACTTCGCCTCACTTACACGGACACGAAAAACCGTTTGAGCCCCGTTTTTCTCTAAGTGAACTGTTCACAATATTAGACATCCGGATTGCCGCAAAAATGCTTCGTTCATGATCTTCCAGTTAACCGGTAACTGCCACAATAGCGACGTCAACTTCGATCTATTCAGCCATGTGGTCCGATTGAATGTTGTCGTTTTAGGATTAAGACCCAGTACACTTGGGGTCATACCCTATTTCCCGCACAAGGGTTTCGTTGTTAATTTATTTGAACCTCCACAATCGCAAATGAATTTCCGTCATTTTGTTTAAATTTCTTAATCATGTCTGCATTCGCCATAGCCAAACAACATTTCAACCGTGGTAGAGTTCGAGGGTTTGGACTAGCCTAGGTGCTATTAAACCCTGATATTTGGTTAAACTCTTCAATCAACCCACTCAAGGTAACTGGGTATTGCAAAACAGCCAGCTGATATCTATTCATTCAGACAAAATAAAACAATTTTAGGATTCCGGGAGCTAAAGGTAATGTTGATTTGAACAAACTGGAGCCACTTCTATGATGTATATATTTATATGCATATAAAATGGAAGGTAATAATGGCTTTGGTTTTCTGATCCTCAGATGATATGATTGAACTGTTGTGCGATTTATTTGTAAGTATCAACCTTCAGTTACTGTCGCTCGATTCGCTAATTGAAATGAAATACATGATTTATTGAATGCATTTAGACTTACATCTGTTCGCTGTGTTGGTATGCTTGCGGTTTGGCAAGACTTCACGTTGATTTAATACAATTCATTTCGTGGTTCCATGACTACCTTTAGGCTCTGCAGTCGTTTCGACTGCAAGTCTACCACTCGTTGCAACGAATCTGCAAGTTCCCATGGCGCAACGGGTAATGCAAAACGGGCTATCCCAAGCTGAAGATTAAATCATGCAAGGAAGGAAAATGAGCAAAGATCTAAATTAATCTCCTGATCCTTTAATTTCTGGCTTGGTCTGGCCTGATATCTCAGCCGATCAAGAAGCCAGTGTCAGTGGTTGGAAATCGCAATCGTTCTCGTATCTCTTGAGTGGGCCTGTGATGCCACCAGTTACTCGAAGACTGTTCTCTCCAGTTCACACCTATGGATTCGTGCTGGCATTGGGAGCAGATCGAATATTCTGTGCTAGCAGCATCAAATGCTACACAGGAATCCAAACCATTTAACTACGGGTTTGACTCTTGTTGATCTTTTGAATGCTCGCAGGTCCGTCGTCACGGATGCACCGTGGAATAAAATGATCTAATTCATGGCCTATAAACTAAGGAGAAGGGAAGACGCACACTAGTGAACTCTCGAATGCAGATGAATAATAAAGACTGTTTTCATTGACAATAACCTCAATTTATGCCCACTAAATATATGTGTCGGTCTACGAGGCGTGGGTATAAGTGGTGGCACCAAGGAATCCGCAGGCTCACTGACGTTCTGTGTGAAAAATTGACTGGAGCGCCGACCTAACAGTTTAGTAATCAGTTCAGCTTTTCTTTTCTTTTACTGCTTTTATTAATGAAATAACAACATGCATCAATCTTCAGGAAGGGGCCAGCGGCCAACACAGGACTGCTTAGTGGGGAAGTTGACCGGTGGTGGAATGATTCGAACCCGCGACTTTTACGTCCAAGAGCCACGACCTTATCCGTCTGACCACCGCCGGCCACTTTGCTAAAAATCTTTCCACATATGCCCGTATTTGAAACAATCCGGGGACATACTAGTTCCGTATCGGAAATAGAGACTGGGCTGATGTTTTCTGTACGACTGCTGATAGAAAGTGGGCACAAATTTCGCAAACCATAGATCTCTGCATTGTTCGATTTAAAAGGATCGTTTAACTCAATGGACCGTGCAAATCATGTGGTGACACTGAAGTGCCCTCCAGAAAAATTCATCCCTTTTTCTAAGCTTACACATCCTTAGTCGAATCCATGTTCTCGTTTAACTTTCATTCGAGTTCATTAGTGCTAGTGGCGTTCCTTGGGAGCTGTGCACTATCAATCTTGCTTTTCAACGTTGCAATTAAGATGATTATGGAAATTGCCCTTTGCCAAACTGAGAATGCAGGCATTGATATTTGCCTGTCTCAGAATATGCAATAGTTTTGTGCTTCTGAGTTGCCTGTCGTCAAGCTGGTGACTTGTCTTTGCGTATATAGAAGGATAGCTTAACGTCTACCAATTTGAACAATCTGCCGTGCCGGCTGCGATTTCATTTTAACGATCAGAGGTCGAGTTCACAGTAAGTCGGTTAAATCGGCACTGCTGCACGGCCGAAATACATGGAAGGTACACACATATGATACGCGAGATCAAGCTGGATCGGTTAAATATTGTGGGCGAAATCTTTAATTGCCAGGATTTGGGATGTACGCGTTTGGGTCATTGATGTCACTCAATATAACAGGCAACGAATTTGAAAGGGCTGAGATTTTAGGTATATGCTGGAAGATTGACCTCCTTGGTTTGCGATATTCCAGGAAACAGATGGTGGTTGGTGAAGAATCAAGATGATCAGATAAGGATGTGAATACACCGCTTTTAGGCTAGTACCGTCGATTAGGAAGCATTCGAAAATCTCTCTCGTTGATATCCTTTGGGCTCTTATACTTGCCAGCCATAAAAAGCAACAGCGAAATTCTTGTTTTGAGTTCCCTTTTAAGATGTTTTTGTAGTATATAATAAGCCCACAAGGCCCGAAAGTATTGGTTTTTCTTCTCAGTAATATGGTTCGCATACGCATGGAAGAACGAAATTTCCCCGGAAGCACACGACCAATTTCGCGGTTATTGCCGCTCTTCGGGTATGCGTACCCGGTATTATTCTATCCAGTCATCTCTATGCCAGTGCGGTCCTTTCGTAGATTCTCACTAGAATCATACTCGAATCGTCCAGATAGATGTCGGTGACTTTGACTGTGCAGATAGATGCACCTGAACATGAAAAATTGTATCTTAGACGAGTACGAAACTTCCATGAAAGTTTTCCGACGAGTCTGAGGATTCATCCAAGGCTACAGTCATAAATGACGACAACCCCGCTTACCCAATTAATTGTGTTATTGAATGGCCTACCACAAGCACAGTTTTATCAATAAGCCAAGGATAATTATTTATGAATTGGGGTTTTAATGGAGTCTTCCAATCACGATCAACGATTAATTTTTGTATAGGAAGGATCAAAACTTACGCCAGGGTCGTTCCCACGCGTTGTTATGATGACGATGAAACGGCGGGTAAAAGACAGTGAAATCCTTTTATACCACAAGTAAAAGGATAATGAAGTGACTAAGTAAAATCTTGGTCAGTTTGAAATTATATGCTTGCGCTTTCCGGGTGTATTAAAGTGAATGAGGCTCACATTTATTTCGCATTAAACTGATACGGGTACCTCCGTCTTGGAGTAAATCAATTACACTCGAAAAGGAACGTAAGGTCCCTTATTGTCCTGTTAAAACCCTAGGACAGGAATATTTTTATCTAACCCTGATGCAGATTATTGCCGATACTTTGAACATGATTGTCCGATTAGATTAGAGTGGTACTTTAACTTTCCAGATGTCGATTGGCATGAGTTATGACCCAGTTCTAAAGTGACAACTTAATGAGATGCTCAACCGGTGAATATGGAAGAATAACTTCTAAACCTTCCCGGTAAAACTAATTTAGGACTGGAACCACTGTAGGTCATATTAAAATAACCAAAAGGTTACTGAAGGACAGTTACAAGCCCATCCGCTTTCGTTGGTAATCACTCCTGGTTTTCTAGCAATGCTTGTCTCAAACTGTAGTCCATAAATTCCATTTTGTTCTTAGCGGGCTGGGTGTGTGTCATTTGAGATTTACTTATGGTGGCCAAAATTTAATATAGAATGACTATCAAGTTCATTTGTCAGTTAGACAATTCCAAGAGTATGCGGTTTATTGTCAAAGAGATTGGAGAGTTTTCGCTGAATAAATGGATCACAAATCCACTTATTTATTTCTTTATGCTGTTGCCTAGTGAAGGGGGAAAGTTTTCGCATAAAGCTTGTGGCATACGTTTTGGCAAAACCGTTTTACGTACCAATTTCTTCTCTAAACTGAACTGTTCCCAACCTACAAAATTCCGTCGTGAATTATCTTTGGGCAGCCAGATATTACTTGATGCGAGAGGTACTTCCGCACTTATTATGCCTTAGCTTGCCGATGCCAAGACCTACGTCATTCCCCAGACCTCGTGCTCTACTCCTGGACTACATGGGTAAGCCATGGATTTTGGGAGTCAAATATTCTATCTAAATGCTCAGACTATATGTATTCAGCTTTGCCTTGATCGGTTCGGATTAGTGGGTGTACCGGAATTCCTCACAGAAACACTGCGGTCAGTTCTCACCTCCGACTTCAGTATGTGACAACCTCGATCAAGAATGTATAGTACTATTAAAATATTAAATCTTTTCACATGGATTGATGGATCGAAGAAATGTTTTTCATGGTTAAACTGATCCAAATGTTTTTAGTATTGATTCGAGGAACAGCAGAGGCTTTTCGTTTCCCTAAGAAACTCTATTTTGTTTTTGCATTAAAATAACGGTTTTATCGATAGGCAGTCAATGAGATCACGCCTGCCAACCCATAACTCTTTAAGGTAAGCTTTTTTGGACAAAATAATTGCACTAATATAAAAACGCTGATGCCTGGATATCTTGCAACGGTTCAGAAAATTGCCCCTATTAGAAAGTGAAAATGAAAACTTAAACAAACACTGAAAATTCAATTAGTGATAACGAAATGCTGCTGCCGTTCTTGGTGCTTCGCAGCCGTTGTGATTTTATTTCAATGTTGGAGGTTATGCTTTCTTCCACTAAAGACGTTTTGGGTCTATCGGACCGATAATGCTGCTGCAGTACCTAGTTGATATCGATCGCGGTCTCTTGATTAGATCGGTAGGCTGACAATAGATTTCTCTTGTCCAGCATCAAATCAAGCAGTTTCGTGTTAGCCGCAAATGAACATTTTTGTTGCTGTCATCCTATGTGTGCCATTTGGGCTCTGCAGTTTCAGTACTTAACCTTCCTCGATTTTAGGCCAAAGACAAACCTCAACATCCTCGCCTAAGTTGAACAAGTGCCCGTGCGGAAAAGCCTCTTGTACTATATACAGAGCAGAGCGAGAGAAAGTCCCATTATGTACATGTAAATAGCTATATATATGCACATAATATATATATGCATATGCATGCATATATAAGTAAGGGAGCTTGGATTTATATGTATATAAAGACATAACTGCACGTATACTGTCGACATAACTCAGCTGTAAAACGTCTCGTTTTATCTAATCTGTAGGCTAGTAACTCATCATTTAAGAGCATTTTTACTAGGATTAATAAAATGTCCGCTTTATTGTGGACAAACCTGTCGACTGAATAATTGTACCTCGAAGCTTCTGTTATCAACTCGCCATGTGTTGGGAGCAAAGTGGTGTATCAGGAATCAGTTGGTTGAAATCCTACAGTAAGTGAACAATATCAATCTCAGGACCAACTGACTTAAGCAATGTATCGAAAAATCGACGCGCCATGTATTGGTTTTGATTTTGAAGGATATAATGTTAATAACATAGCGTTGTTGGTAAATGTAATGTACCAACTTTTCGGCTGTCGTGGGTAGTCTGTCTAAAGGCAAGTTTTTGATTGCAAAACGCCTTGAGAAAGACTACCCACGGTAGTCGAAACGTTTGCACATTACATCTACCAACAACGCTGTGTTATTAACATTAATTCACTCATAATATCAAACCTCCTTTGCGCTGAGGTACTACGTAGATGTCTTCCGGGTGCGCACTGATGGCAAAAATTGGGTATGATAAACTAGCCGTTACCTAACAAACCATTCAGTTTCATTTCCACTTAATCACACATTTTTTGTAGAAAACAAATTTTAACGCTTACAAGTAAGGAAAGGCGGGAGATGGAACTGCGTTTCTTACATTGTAATCCTGTCTACAAAAGTAACCGGTACTCAGCATTTGGTATTGATCAGATGAAATGAGGTGCTAATAAGCTGCTCCGTATGAATAAAGCTAGATCACCTTAAGTCAATCATTTTATAATGGGAATGACTGAAATGCCTGATATAGTGAACATTCAATGATCTTTCCTTGGTTAATTAATGAGCTATGAGAGCACAAGTACATCAACATCAGTACATCTCGAAATCATGGATTTCTGGCAAACTGACTAGATGAAATGGAGCGCATTTCTTGCGGTGATACCGGTATCTATTTGAGGCTTAAATAAACCAAACACAAGCGCTGCAAATTTTCTTTCTCCAGTGACAACGAAAATAACGTGTTTGTCCAAAAAGCAATCTATCTTGCATATGCAACTTTCATTGCTTGTCCTGACCACATGTTAAAGACCTGGTCAAAGGAGAAATGACAACCAAATCGGACAGATTGTGATTGAGGATTGAAGTGGAGCATGACTACGTCATACTTGTAGCCTTTACTCAGTCAGAGGACGTTTTCAGTCAACGAGAAGTACAATTTATCATCACCAGTGGTTAGAAAAGGCAGCCAGAGACGACACACGAACGTGACTTTGTTCCATTGATATGATGATTTTAGGCTCAACTCACTCGATTTCTTGATATGAAAAGTGCACCATACGCAGTTAAGGAAACATGAACGAAAACGAATTCTCTACTGGACAGTGGAGCGTCTGGACAACAATAAGTACATATTATTTTAGCCCACGTATCTCTAAACTGACGTACTTGGCCGGGGCCTCATATTTCCTAGAGAAACATGGTCAATTGTGCATAGCGCACACAGTCGTTTGGAAGCTATCGGATTTCCCGTGCACTTTGTATGCATTATCAACTAAAATTTCTCAAGGCTTGTCATAGAATACACTTAGTCAATGAACGTACAAACACGAGTTATTTAGATTGGATAAAACTCAAAGTACGAAAGATAAATGAAAACATTGTCACAAGCAAACCAAAATTAGTAACAAAATGAACCCTATTTGCAGAACTTCACAAGCCAGCGTGATTCCAGACGACCGGAAATGTTCTTGTTTGGCCAATACAGAAGTCCAGTTTTGGAGTGTTTTCATCCCTGAAAAATCACCTTTTGGGTACTTCGTTTCCATGAAGTGGCCTTCATTCGTCGTGTACACTTATCACATCGTCTTCCTGAGGGTGGTTCTAACTGCTAAGCAAAAATAAGGCAGACGTGGCAATGTAGCCGGAGTAAACGTTCTAAGGTCACAGTGAGTAATACGTTACTTTCTCGGTTTCTGCATGGCCCCACTAATCCAAAAATTGCACTGAAAGTAACTCTCATTGCATTGCCAAAATCTTTAAGTCAACATATTCTTCTGGTAGACATCTGATCGTATTGTTATCGATTTACAAGTACCAGAACAAGCCGAAGTCTGTAACATCTATCTAAGATATTTGAATATCGAATATATATTGAAAAATTGTCTTTCTAAGGAGGCAAACAAACAAGCTGCAATTACTCACGGCAATCACGCGTGTGGATCCAACGCTGATCGATTAATAGTGAGAGGTAACGACGATGAACCGGTGGAGGTCAGAACAATAAATTATGAACATCAGATCATAAACACAAATCGATTGATTCATTTTACATCGCCGATAAACACGATAATGTTGCTAAACTTTATCAGCTCATTCGCACAACAAATAAGCAACATACGAAAAATTTGCTATACTTTACTAAAAGATACTGGCACATGGTAGCTTGACTGATCCATTGTGCTAAAATAATCGATATTGCCTAGTAACGCTTGTTCATTAAGCTAAACGTGTTCAAACCAGTCGGCATTTAGGTCACTACTTTGCGTTAAATTGGCCGGTAAGCACTGATCGCGGCTTATTCGGCGAATTGTCGCTCAAAAAGATGAAGCTGATTTCTCATGGTGCATTGATAATCTTTGTGATATGCATAAGTTTGGGGGAGATTCGTGGTGAGTTAACCAACTATTTCATGAAATATTTTTTGGCGAGGAGGGAAATTTAACAGAAAGTAAGCTTTTAGGATTTGAGCCGAATGAAATGCATGTTACATAGTCCAGGTGGACAGTTTGTCTTATGATAAGGGAATGAAGCAATCCAATATTATGGTTATTTCTACTGTCATTGGTACTACTGACAACATTTCTACATTTTACAGACCAAGAGCTGGATCCGCAGTTCACGATTCATCCACCAAAATTGACGATGCAGGTCAATGTCAGACGGTTTTGAGACTACATTATGGAGTATCTAGTCAGCAAAGCATAACGGAACTGCTAAAGTTACCAATCTACTGCAATTGTAAGGCTTTGAATTAGGTCTTCCTAGCCAGTACGAACGGTGCTATTATTCATGTTTGACAAATACTCACTGTAGGATGTTTGGAGTTGTGATGATATCAAGTTTACAAATACCAGTAGACAGAAAATGTACGGAAATGGCCATGCGAACCAGTACGAATTTTTGAGGAAGAAGGGTGTTCTTACAGTCGTTTTGTCCCATTGAACGAAAATCCATTAATTCAAACATCGAAGTTCTAAATTCTTGCAGTATTCCAAGACTGCTTGGCTAAACCTATAATTTAACAAGTTGGAAATGAAATCTAAATTATTTGTTAACAAAAATAGCTTCGGTAGGAAATTTTGACTTTTCATGATTTGCTAAGTCTAATGAAAGCTTTATCTTCAATTGGCAACTTAAGTGCGTTGTAATATTTCAGTCAAAGTAACCACATGGCTCTTATTCATGACCGCCGCTTTATGATGATTACGAGTAGCCAAGCTAGTTTGTGTAATTGAATGGTTCAGTCATTCCTTGGAACGCCTAATGCGATTGACACTGATTGCAAACATGTTTCTTCTAATGCTTATTTTGGAACGCGCAAAGCATGAGTTATATCCGATTGGCTGTGAAACATCACTCTTAACCCGGAGGATCCGAAATCTCATTCATGATGCTCTCAGTTTTCAGCGAAGTCCCGATGATGTTACTGTGCCTTAGTATCCAAATAAATCTATTTTCGATGAACCTGTCCATTTGAAAATATGACATTTAAAATCGATGTCGTACCTCTGTTGTACCGACTACCATATTGTTCACTTCGTTTCTGCGTTAGGCAAGAGCTGCAGGATGTTTATTCTTGTCAGTTTTTCTATGCACAAAATGCCGCAGTTCCGGATAAATAAGCAAGAAAATTCCCGAGAAGAACACTTACTAACCGGGCGGATTTCCGGCAGATTTTGTATTAATGTTCTCTTTTTTCTCTTGCTTTTCGGCAGAATGAAAGCTTCGTAACTAAAATATCACTTCACTTGGTTTTTACCACAGCCCAAAATTTTGTTCGCAAGTGATCAACTCAAGATGTTAGAATGCATAGACCGGTTTACGCAGATAACTTAATTATATCTAACGGTTGATTAAAAATGCCGGAAATGCTTCGAATACTAGGACCTGAGGATTAACATACAAAATATTGTTTCTTCGAATCTTCTGGAGAAGTACTTCCCTACAACACTTTCTCTATTTACTTTTTCATAAAAGCAAACACTACTAAACATAATGGTGAAACCTAGCTCGAGAATTAATTAAACTCCATTCTGATGGGCTGATAAAGGAAAACGTGATGCAGGAAGTCTCGTGTCAACCACACTCTCCATCGTAAACGGTAACACTCGCTGGACTGAGTATGCAGTTGAATGTTTGTGCTATCGAAATTCTCACGAAACCGATTTAAACAAAAGCCAGCGGTTGCATTTTTATAATGTCCATATGCGTTTGGACTAATGTTCTGAGAACAGGGAGGTTTGAGTTTCATGCGATGCCAATACTTATAACATCTTAAACGACAATAAAGCGCAGTAATTCGATTTCGTCCTAGTCAGTTATCGTCGTCAACTTGCCGTGAGCGTGGATACGGGACGAAGTGACATCTGTGAAAAGCCTCAGAACAACCAAACGTTGCAGGTCACGAACATTTACGGAGCGTAACCGGTAACGAATTCCATGACAAGGGACCGTTTCCAGATAGTAATCGCCTCTCATGCAGTTAATCTCACTGTGGCAAACTGCAGTGCAACGAGGAATTTGAAAAAAACCAAACCTTTCTAAAACTTTAACAGCTTCGCCTTCGGTTTGCTTCGAATCCAGACTAAGCATGATGGAAAATTTCTTATCTTGCGACGTTCATGTTTTTAAATTCCGCATGCACAAGAGCGTCCACCATCATTATCTTTCAGCATTAAACAGCAAGACAGGGCTCATTGACCGATACTTTTTCGGCAGGGTTACATGATTCCATAGAAAAGTGAATATCCAAGGAGATCAGGAAGTGGACCTACACAGGTGCGAAAAGATAAGAATGCTGCTGTAGCTAGCACAAAATACAGTCTAACGACACAAGTGCACTTGTTCTCAATCATTCTGATTCGCTGGAAAATGGCAGCACGATCGCCACTGTTCCCGGTTTACTTCCATGTCCTTCTGTGTCTCCATCCAGCTAGTTGACCAGTCTTTCGGACCCCAACTACAACGACGTATGACGTACTTCACCTACTTCCGTGGTGTATTTTCTCATTTCACACTGCCACGTAATCTACCAACCTCCATAAGGCTTCTTCCACTCCGTGGGAGGAACACAAAACAGGGCACGGCACGGTAGACGAGTGTTCGTCATACGCCAGACGTGAACCACCCAGCGTAATCTACTAAGTTTCATGCACCGAAACAAGGTATTCTGAGAGCCGGCACCTAGTACTAGATTCCTGACCTCTACATTACTCATCTGGTCACTCCATCTAATCCTAGCCATACTACGTAGACATCGATGGTCAAAAACTTCTAATCGACGAACATCCCCTAACGTGTACTCCATGTCTCGCAACACACACGATGTTTCAACTTCAGTGAAATATCAGGCCGACGCCACAAGTGCTTCCGTTTAGCGTAAGGCGCTCGAAACTTGGCTAAACACGTGTCCACTTCTACTGTCGTGCTGCCATTGTTATAAAAGAGTCCTACAATCAATATACGTAAGCCTCGCTTAAATGGTGATTTAATTGCGAACCAAATCTCAAGCAAATTTGGAAATTATTCGTTTCCAATCTATCCTTATTGCTTGGTTATCAAGCCGGATAAGACAACGGTGAATTTTGAATAGTTTCTTCCGAAACTAGTGCACGCGAATTTATATTGATTGGACAAGTAAAATAGAAGCGAAGTTGCGTTACTCTATGGGTTGCATTAAGCCATCTCATGCTTTCTGCTCTAGAGCTATGCAAATCCTAGTAAGTTGACTGACGAACTCAGTTAAAAAACTATCAAATAGGTGTGAGAAAACACAGCTGACCCATCTGCAACGAAGTTCTTTGTGGCTTGGTTCCAAAAGACAAGACCAATTAACGGGTGAACAGTGGCAAAGAAATAAAAGAAGGAATTTGGAAAGGACGGCTTTTGGTGTTTGAAATTGGTTTATTTAATTATTCCAAAAACGACGCTACAGCTTTCCGACGCAGAACGGTAATTCAGTTGTTTATTTTACAGACCTAACGTAATGGCTAAATAATTAGCAGAAAAAAATCCATTAGAATTAGCTCATCATTGTGGCAAGATGTATGGGGAAATGCTAGCAAAGAAGGCTAGAAATAAATGCGGCCGGTTGGAAGGACTGATATTTCCGATCTAATTGGAAGAAAGAATAAAACCAGAGAAATGTTTCTATTCGGTCCGCCTCAAGGTTAAGATAGGGAATGACAAACGACAAAACGGTTAGCAAATCCGTGAATACTGAAGTTCAAATAATACGGCAGAAAAACAATGCACAGAGAAACTGTAAAGGGATCAACTGGACGCCACGTAATACCCAGAAATAACTAACAGTGGGTAGAAAATATTCATTTGCTACGAACCAATCGTTAGACATAGTGTGACAATTATCGGAAGCGTTGCACAGTAAAACCTTGAACCATAAATGATTGAGTCTACGTGCAGAGTCAAAAGCTATGAATTAATCGCATCAAATCGCTAGTGCGAATGTGTTACAGTGAGTTAGCCGAAAAGCGGATCAGATAGTTTACCTATAGGCTTTAGACGGAAACAAAATTGCAAGAAGCAAGGTGACATACGCTATCACCTCCGGGTGTTGGGATACTCCAAGCACGTGACCATATATCTGGACTAAATTTTTGGAACCAAGGTTTCACATAAGTTGGCAAGTGCGACAGCGAAAACTATGTCTATGAATCGCATAAGTAAGTAGAGGTAGCTTAATCAGGGGAAGACGATTGGGATGAACGAAATTTCTGTCAATATTTACAATGGAAAACTTCATTCAGATTCGTATTTCCCATGTTTGGAAACCACAAGTTAAATTCTCAATGGTGACCATTGTTTTAATTATCTGTTTTCATACTGCTTTCTTGAACAGCATCATTTGGAAGTAAGTTAGTTGAATAAACGTATTTGCGTCAACTAGCCTTGTCTTCGTGACGATAAACATTATCACCACAAAATATTTTCCATTCTCTCCAGCCAGCATTTCCCCCCAAGTTACCAATAAAATTCAAACGGAAACAGTTAGAAAAAACCACGGGTTCGATAAATATTTCACTGTCATTGGACTAAATTCATTAGGTATAGCCTAAGCCGAAAGAGGCGGAAGATTTTGGGAGTCCTTGGAAGATGTCAAGGAAAAATTTATTCTGCTTACTTTTGGCAGAGTGAACACAGAAAAATTCACTTTGCCAGAACAGACTGACTTAACACATAGTAGTCATCATTGTTGCCAGGAGTTCAATCACTTACCATCGTGTGCTGATGCGATGTATTTCTATTGAACCATTCTATTCAGTTAGGTTTCTCATGCTGCTCATTCCTGAACACCAGTTTCTTCTCGGTCCAATTATTTACAAGTCTTGTGAGATTGATGCTTTCTGGGTCCAGATTTAAATATATACCTCGTTATCTCAACATCTCCATGTTGGGTGTAACATCGTCAAATTCAAGAGCTCTGGTTAATGGCTCAGTAATCACCCTCCATCAACGAAGCTGTTACCAGAACCTTATATGGAAAAAATTTTCACATTGTATTCAAGCGTTGTTTTGCAGTTAGACTAATTTTCATAGAATACTGTTCTCCGAGATTCGCATTGAATTGGCAGTCACCTCAGTACCAGACAAGATGGCATCGTCATTGACTGGGTGAAGATGACCGTAGCCTATATTTGTATGTATTTCGGGTCTGAACTTGATCGTTTTAAGGAATATGAACTAGTGACGTGACTGTATAACTTCGAGGGTTTTGCAGTAGAGCAGATTGGCCTTCGACCTGATACACTTGATCGCCTGGACATGGTGTCGCAGCTGCGTTCATTTTGATCTTATGGACCTTTGGTAATATGTTTTTGTCGTTGAAGTTCATTCGTGTAATTACAAAAAGTCTATATCCAACTTTACCTGCTTACTGACGGTATCACATCGACAATAACTTGAACGTACTAAAAATGGCGACCCTGATCAGAGACCAAAAACATGGGAAATTCGGCTAAATTTTGTCTTTCCCAAATACACACTCAATTAACGAATGGTCCATTTGTGTCTTTTTCGCGATTTTTAAGTTGAAATGGTTTTCGAATAGACCGGAGTTGGTCACACGGATAAGACTGTGGCATCTGGACGTGAAAGTTGCGAGCTCATGTCTTCTCGCCGCCTCTCAGCCTCCCATTGGCAGCTGTGACACCCTCCTAAAAAATGGTGTAAACTGTTATCTCATTGATGATGGGAAAAAAATAATAGAAATTAAGACAAGAAAAACGTGATTTACGTTAAGCGGACTCAGTTTCCAAATATTTCACTCATCCTACGCCGAGTATAATCCTTTCGAAAAAGAACGCATGAAAAGTCCGGCAGTTGTTTCGCTTCCTTGACGAAAAGTACGGCCAAAACGCGCGTTTTTAATACTCCTGTCGATTTGTATTTGGAACATTAGGCCCTCAGGGTAGATAACTGTTTCGATTCACATTGCGGTAGTCAGTACAATATTGTTTTCATTGAGTAGTAAAAGCGGCCATCATATGACTTGGTTTTATTGTTCAAATAAACAGACCTCGTGGGAAGTAAGTTTACGTCACTCATTTCTTGAACTCCCACCACATTATCGGACCGGAATTGTTTACCGGAATCCCGATTTTCTTGAAACCCTCGACAAGAAGGATTACAACATTTATATTTATATATATATATATGCTACGAATCATTTTAAGAGCCTTTATTCTGCTGAATTTATTCACTAATTCGTTTTCTGGTTACTGAGCCTACTGAACAAAATTTTGTGCTTATATGTTAAATGCCGAACGTCGGGTGTCGTGAAATTTGTTTATCAATTTCTTGGACACGTATCCTTCAGCCGCATATAACTTGTTGATTTTGATAGTCAGTAGTTGGCCACTGCAACGTGCGTGAAATTAAACTGCGCATAAGTTGTGGTATGCCATCATATGATCTGATTTTATTGTTCAAATAAACAGACCTCGTGGGAGGTAAGTTTGCGTCACTCATTTCTTGAACTCCCACCACATTATCGGACCGGAATTGTTTACCGGAATCCCGATTTTCTTGAAATCCTGGACAAGAATGATTATAAAATCCATATATATATATATATATATATATATATATATTTGGTAGTCAGTAGTTGGCCACTGCAACGTGCGTGAAATTAAACTGCGCATAAGTTGTGGTATGCCATCATATGATCTGATTTTATTGTTCAAATAAACAGGTCTTGCGGGAAGTAAGTTTGCGTTACTCATTTCTTGCACTCCCACCACATTATCGGACCGGAATTGTTTACCGGAATCCCGATTTTCTTGAAATCCTGGACAAGAATGATTATAAAATCCATATATATATATATATATATATATATTTGGTAGTCAGTAGTTGGCCACTGCAACGTGCGTGAAATTAAACTGCGCATATGTTGTGGTAGGGAGAAAATAATAGTTTTTTCATGTTAGCATATAAAGATAAGATCGATAGGTGCCTGCTGAAAGTAATCGCGTTCATAGTCCCCACGATTCGGTTCTTATCACATTAGTGGCGTTCTAAACACGGTGTGATGACAACCGTAGACGTAGAAACCGGAAAGATGTTTGACAGCAAAGGATTATCTTTCGAAGGAGACAACTCTTTCCATGCAAAAACATGCATGAAAAATGAGTAACGGACGTTAGTGCACCATAAATTAAACAGACGGTTTACATTTAGTCACTTTGTATGCTTTCGTGAATACATTTGTCTGTATGTCAAATAGCCTGTCAAAAAGGAAACAGTAAAGTAAAAAATAGGAATTTTTTATTCCGGCTTATGTAAATTTGCACTTGACTTACTGAACCGTAAATTTTGGTTTCGGTGGGGCTTAGAAACCAAGCTTGCACGAGAACGTCTGATAATATGCCGATCGCGGAGCATTGCTATACGGTGGTGTTCAACCACACCTCATAATCTGAAATGGACAGCACAAAATGGAAATCCAGTGTCAGTTAATGCCTGGTAAATGTATTCGTCAGCAACAACACTTAAACGGCCAATGTCAATATAGCCGGTAACATCTTGCCCCTTAAACTCGTCCTCGAAACCGCTTTGCTGGTTACGCAGCCCCAAACCATCGATTCACTGTTTTATACCTGGAGACCTTAAATTTCATGATACCTTTGAAAAGTGAAATAAACATATTACGTAGCGCACTCGTAGGAAGTGATCAGTTTGCGGCTGGTTAAGTTTTGTTGCCCGTAACGTTCATCACTCGTGTATCTGCAATCGGATAGAGAAGACGGTACGCAAACAACCGTCACCGGTTTTTCCATTCATCTTGCAAATTTTCCGAATCCGATGCAATACACAATTCAAAATTTTCAGTAGTACGATAGTAATATTGCTTAGAAAGATCCCACACAAAAGGACTTTTCGTCACAAGATTTTGATAATTTGATGGGCGAAAAATTTATAGTTTTTAACTAACATTTGTGTGCATCCTTTGAATCACATTTTATGGTAGAAAACAGGCCGGTTTCTGTTTTACAAAAATAATTTTTGTGTTTAGCAGTCAGCAAAAACAACCCGACTTCATCCGGCCTCTTGCCGTATCCTTTGTCATTAACTACTGTTTCTCATTTTCCGTTTCAAGTGGATGTTGCTTCTCTAAAAACACCAGTTTTTTATAAAATCGCAACACTTTCACGGACCAGAAAGGCAGTCACAGTCTTTATAAGGCTAGTTAGTCAATGCTATCCTATAAATCATCCGATCAACTCCAGCCAAATAAGAAGCGCCAACTAAAATCTTAATTTGTTCCATTGTCATACTATTAACCAATGTGCGGTAGTACTAACGTGGATTTAATGTTTGCTTCATCTGTACCAGAGCTACACCAAGCTATTTAATTTTGTGGGTGGTAGCAAAAGGAAGGACTGGCATGGGGGAATCGATAAACATAACCAATATCCTCCCTGGTACGGCCAACTCATCAGTGCATCCAGACAGAACAACCAGAGTGAGACGTTGCTGTCAAATTGGTTACCAGTGGCCATCAGCCAACGAGTAGTATAATAAGAAGGGAAGAATGCAAAGATGTAAAAACCAGGTAACGCAATAGCGGATCAGTGTCATTCGACCGGGAGTGACCGAGTTGATTAAACTTCCATCATCTAAAGATCAGATGTTCGGACCCCTAGTCCACCGGTCACTTCAGAGACAGAGGACAGTTCCGTGCCACGAGGCTTGCTACGCCAAAGTCGATTTAATGAGATCTTAAGTGCTGCGCCAATTCAGTCAGGATCATAGCTGCCTGTTCTATCCATGTAGGGAGCCCTAGTAGCCAAGGGGAATGCTTCTTCCAGTGCAATTTTACCTAAAGCATGTCGTGAAAAAGTTATCCGGATCTCACACAAACGGACCAATGTCACCACGTGGGATTGAAAGCTAAAAATTAAGAAGAAACAATTAGGCGATTGCTCGGGAAGCAGACGGAAAAATGTGACTGTCACACAAGTAGTTACATTGGATAATTCTATACATTTAATAGGTTTTCCTTAACAAAACGAAGTGTTATTTTGGCATGGTTGGACTGACCTCTCGAGAGCTAGTGGGATAGGATAATTGGTGACTCAAAGTAGCCCCAAAAGGCAGCATTTTATACTTGGCTTAGCAGTGACATTTTAGACCGGCAGTAAAATGCTAACTTTGTAGAATCAATTTCTGTCTTCAGCTTTGTTTCACATTCCAAATTGACTTGATAACAACTATTACGAATGTTCCAAAACATGGTGTTTTATTATTTAAATTGATGCACCACCAAAGATCTTCGAAAGTATCATCTGGTTTGCTAAGTAAAGTGGCTTCATTTGTTTCCAACAGAAATGGTTTACCACCAAGCTCTTTAGGCAACGTAGTGTATTGTTCAGACTCATTAAACTTGATATAGAGAGAAAATAAATTGGACTATCCAAAAAAGAGACCAGTTACAAATCTTGGGAAGAAGCAGACGACAACAGGGCTTTAGCAGCAAAAAACCTATTAACTACCCAAGGGTTTTTAGGACGTGACAGTACGTGATGAACGAGCAAGGGATTTTGACTTAACACTAGTATGTTTCTTTGGTTTGGACTGAATGCAAACAAGAATCTTGTTCCTTAATCCAGAGGTGTTTATTAAACATTTTATTTTGGTCTGAAAGTTCCATAGCATCCAAGCAAATATCTATTGTTTCTGACTACTAAATAAGTTGCTAGGATTAGTGAATAGTGGGTTCGTCGTTCGATTTAGTGTTAATGGTCAGCTTTGCTTCAGACATTTGCAAAGATAACGTCCTTAATGCATATATTTTATTCCGTCATTTCCCGTTCAGTTTTACATTGATTTAATAAAGACCACTAATCACTGAAATAATGCAATATTCGGAAATGGCAGACAATGGTAGGGACTGCTGACATTGCTTTTTGAATATTACCAATGTTAGTGGGTTAAACCACCATCAATTCTTCTCTGACTTTTAGCACAACTTATTATTATGATATAAGTCGTCATACAGATTAGTTTCAAGGAGGCTTTTGGGCCCAGAATAGAATAAACTAACCAAAAATTTGTCTGCCTTTACCTCGTGTCACCCACGTGATAATACATGGTATCATCACATGTTTTAAATACAAATGTTATAACCATTGATTAGGAAGTCAGTAGTTTCTTAAAACATTTTGGCAGCACTTGCTATCTCACTGATGAGTGTTTTGACTGAAAATTGATCTCGCCTCTGCTTACTATGTGGCTTGAAGTTACTTGCAAGCTTCTGCGCTCGAATAGCAGTCCTTCGGACCGTCTCTCACGCACAAGCCTTAATTAACGCGAGCAACTTTGCCTTCTGGAAGCAACACGCTTGAGTTTCGTGCTCATTAGAGCTGAGCACTGGCGCCTATCCACAATCGAATCCGTAATCTGAACTGGGGCATTCCAAACGGAAAGTGTGTGGTTGTGTGCGTGATACCGCTGGGCAACCAACTCCAGATTTATCCCGTTGAGTTTGTTCAGATATCGCTCTCACCGAATACAGACAATGTCCGGTAACCCGCCGTGTGCTGCCGGTTGAAGTGTGTTAAATATTCAATAAGTTTTTCGCAGTTGTCGTCACTCTGTAGACGGTTGTTTCATTCACTACATTCATTGAGAACGAAGAATTGGACGTGATCCTAAATTACTTACCATCCAATTTTCGTCAGCAAGCAATGATTTCTTCTGAGGCTAAATCATTTTTTTGGAATACAACAGACAGATGGTGAACAATGGAATGTTGGTATATGAATATAACTTGTTTATACCACATCGCAATTGGTCTTGTTCCATACGGCACCTACCAAGTAACCATGAGCGCTTTCAGCATAAATGGGTATTTTTATCCTTACTGACCGTTAAGTTAGAAAGGATACCGTGAACACCATCAAAATGTCTTCAAGACTTTGGGGGGTAATTGGTCAAATCTAAGTAATTTGCAGTTCGAGTTCTTGCCTAGTGAATTCCAGAAACAACGATGAATTTTTGGAATTCATTTTTTCTTGTGATCAATGGTGCAGCCGTTTCTGACTACCAATGACATCTGGAGGGGAATCATTAACACCAGTGTGTAGCCAGATGTTATTTGAAAAAGAAAAAGCCGCTTACTCGTTCGAACTTCGACTTCCCGAGCCCGGAAGGTACCGACGGATTTCCATTTTTCGGACAGACCATCAATCTCTGATAAAGTGTCAGGCGAAACACTATTCCAATGAAAGGCTGCGAATAACCGGCACGTGGCGTTAACGTTTGGAGGCTCATTGCACAAACGGGTCGCCTTTTCCTATTTAACTTATAGCTCCTGGTGTAATTTCCAAACAAATGCGGATCAGTTCCCAAGTTCTTCGGATCCTGTTTGGATTCGCTTTTCACTTCCTTCAGAAAGTAAACAAAGTGGTCAAATTAGTGACCAAAATCAGATTAGTTACTGTAGTTCGCGCAGCACTGGATGCTTTTAAAAGTTGTTTATGTCACTGTTCATGGTTTTACCAAATGGGGAAGCATAAACAGTATTTTACCAATTAAAATATGTCACTTGTTATTCAATAACGAAGATTTCAACGTATGAGCCACAAATTTTCTTCTGTTTTTCTTTTCGAAATGAAGCCGTTGGTAAGTTTTGTAACGTAGTTTCCATGTATTCATGGTGCCGTAAATGGTTAAGCATGCTCCATTACTGTACGTTTTAATTTGTGAGTAGAAATAGTCGCGTGCTGTAAAAAAGAACTTACTTAGAAAGGGTTTTTTATAAAAAACATGCCCTGTAAAATACACGCCCCATCCGTATTCCTCAGGACTGACCGGTTGAAAGAATGCATTGCTCCCCATTTTCTGTAGTGTTTCATGATGTTCTTAGTCCAAATCATTCCCTCATCTTCCTTCACATATTATCTTTTTACCTCCCTTCATGGTGATGATAGATTCTGCATCATTTTCGAAAAAGGATTTGCAATCGCCAGAGGGTACTAAATGAAAAAGCTAATCGATAATGAATGGAATCGGTGCCATGACCTGCAGCTGGGAGAGCCGTGGTTTTGATCGCCTGACCGCTGCCAGTGTACTGAATGCGTGACGTTGACTAATAGGGTTGGACAGTTGAAAACCACTTTAGACGGAAATAAAAGTGTCCACCTTCTACCAACCAAGGATAGTACATATACGATTCAACGATGGAAAATTTCTAGAGGCAACACTGGTGTCATTAAACGGGTATGGAATAGCCGACCGTCTGTCTGCGATGACCTTTCGGTACAGCATATCAGAGCGATATTTTTAGGTAAAAATTTATTCCATCCTAAGATGACTGTATTTTTGGAAATGAAAAAGGGTTTCCCACTTTTCAGATAATAAGCCATATCCCCAAGAGGTTTTGCACAAAACAACAAACAACCAGATACGAGCAAACGTTCCAAGATAATAGTATCCAAAAAATGGATCAACAAAGATGTGACAACATCGATTTAGTCCGAGAAAGTTTGCTTGGAATCACTTCAGTTGCAAGCTTGAACTAACTGTTCAGAACTGAACTTTAATTGGAAAAGCCGCGTTTTGATATCTGCGTCGTAGCAGGTCGCTTGGTTGGTCAGTTGGCGCCTCCGACCGGAAGGTTTAGTGTCAGTGAGGCATGGCAGATTTTCTCTTACCTTTGCTCGATATTTTGTCACATAGCCGTATGAACTACTTATAAATAAGTCAGTAGCGTGTTGAGATTCAAATAAAAATATTGGATTGACCAACCAAAAATGAACCGCAGTTTTTCACATCGTCGTCGTGAGAACCAATAACGCGAATTGCCCGCAGATTACCAAAAGGAATTATGGAGATAATAACATTTATTATTGTCAGTCATTCGAAGCAGAGTACTAATGTGCCTTATTCGGCCGGGTAAAACAAGAAAAACTTGATATAAGTGATGGCTGCATCATTCCGAGCCTAGGGATAACGGAGTAAGGATTTGGAATAAGCCAGCTGTAAGCAATATCAAGTTCGTCTAATAACAGGTTCAGAGTAGCTGAAGACTTGGCATATTACACAGGCCTCTATAGTGATGCTTTCGTGCTGCTGGGTGCACTGATGGTCAGTACGTCGCTCCATGATATAAAAACTCGAACACCCTGATCATAGTTGCTGGCCTGGGATGTGTTTCCTGTATCCACTAGGGTTGTAAACCTCAAAGAAACTGATCAAAAACAGGATCCCTTATTCTTCGGGTGGCGAAATCAGATAAAATCTTCCTGATAGATGCTCAAGGCGCGTTGTTTATATATTGCCAGTTAAAAGAATTTTTATTCAATCCACGATGTGACAATTTTCCTGAACATTTCAGGCAAATATAATTCGACTGAGTAAATGTATGCCTCCTGATCGGAGCGCATGCACTGTTCAAGATAAACGTTTAGCCCAAATCACTGCAATTCCTATGTACAACTTATAAGAATTTCATATCCAAAAACAATTTTAATTACTGGGAATAACCGAGAAGTAACATTACCAGCAACAAAAGAATGCCCAATAAGTCCTTGAAAATATGAACAACGAAGTGTGTCACAGAAACGTTCAAACACACAGAACTGAAAACCTGCGCACAATGACAACGACGTCGACGAAAACAACCAAAACCACCACCATCAGCGCCACCACTGTCATCACAGCTTCAATCACAAAAGTGTAATGAGCTATAATCCCGTAGTTGTCCACTGTCAAAAGGAGAAACAGTGTTTGGTAAATATGTCTCTTCTGAATTGTTAGTAATGTGTTTGAATGATTTATCCAGCTGAGAATCACAATGGCGATTTGTCAAATTGTCGCTTTCGGCCACTTAGGGTCAATCTTCCAAGTAATCACATGCAGCTATTTGATTTCTTGATACAATTATTTTGATTCGAAGCGATTACATAGTCTCCCAAGAGCAACTAACGCGTCGAACTCACTAGCTTGCATCCATAAAGAGTTTATTCTGTAAATTGTCCACATCAGAACTTCAACAAACTAAGAAAAGAAACAATCGTATTCAGCTGCATTGCAAGCTTTTAAAAAGATTTCGACAAAAATGATATTTGCAGTCATGAAATGTTAACAAGGAACCCCAGGAAACTAGCGAAACAAGGTGATTCGTAAGGTATGAATCATGCAATGGTTTCGATGCAATCCGGAACCCCACTACATGCCCAGAAGCAAATAATAATCATTAAAATAGTGTCTTTTTCGGCTTCGTTCTGTTTATCTCAGTAAATGCTGAGTCATACGGTTAAGCGTGCTTCTTTTCAAGCCTTAAGTTCTGTACCAGTTAATTATGCCCAATGCTTCCATTGTCAAAAAGCAATCAGAACGGGATATGTCCACTAGTTTAATCAGTGGATAATGGCTGATATTCTAAAAGTCTATAGTGATAGACACCAAAATGAACATTTTTGTCGTAGACTGGTAGACCATCAGACCCTTCGGTGAAATTTTTCATCCCCTCCATGTAAATGTTCTGGTATCTCCGTATCTAAGAGCGCACATGTGTTAACTTAAACTTGTTGGTGGCTACTTGAATTCCGGTAATATTTGACATTTGTCTTCAACGAAATTCGGGTCCAATGTATAGCAAAAATTTGGTTCTCAAAACAGTACTAGGGATCAAGCACTTGCGAGGTTAAATCGCACCCCATCAGGTGATGCATACACTGAGGTATATGAGGGAACATTCTAAACAAACAGCATGATAAACAAATTTGATGGTCTGGAAAATCACCAAGAAAAATGTGTGAAACTCGGAACCGAAATAAGTGGAAAAACCTACAGAGCCTGAATGGCTTGCGACAAGGAACGTTCGATAGTTATCGTGTGCGGACCTCTTCCATGCTAAAACGATCCACTCTCAGAGACCCTCTGTAGTATGTGATTGGAATCGGGGCAGTTAGCTGCTTATTTTAAACGGATGCTGCAATTTTGACATAAAATTGTCTCCAGCCGATGACGGAAGTGTCTTTTTTGAAGCGATTTCTATGATAGGTTGACTATATTAACATGTCTGCCATCACGTACCCCAAGATGAAGCTAATTAAAACGTCTTAGATTCTCTGCAACTATTGTTGTCTCCAATTCAAACAAAATGTGTGGCCTGTTTTTATCAGTTTTCATAGAACACCATAAATCGCCTTATTGTTCAAACATGTACTACTGGAAACAAGACGTTATCCTCGACCTGTGAGACAACGTTTCATCGTCAAAGATAGAATCTTTGCCCAACAGATTTTCGGGTACAACTTTAAAGTTATTATTTTGGCTCAGAAATCATTCAGAAATTTAATCTAAGTTGTGCGAACGTGATATTTTTGGCAATTTTGCTGATATGGCTGGCACAACGCCTCTGGTCCTTAGCTAACATACCAGTGATGCGTATCCTAAATGTAAAATGCAATCGTGTATCGGGAAAGGTTTGGTGAAGTGTGAATGGCTGAACACTTGTTTGATGGGATGTGTCTCAAAAAATGTGCGTTATAATCCTTAAGGTGGCTTGATCTTACATCAAACCGACGTGTTTTCTAATCTACCAGACGCTTTCCCTATTTTAGTATAGGAATTATTTTATTCATTTGAAAAGATATAATGTCGAGTTTGATTTTCACTTTGCACTGAAATGAAGCCAGAGCTTGATAGGCTAATCAACACGCTTCGACGAACGTGGCCGCAAATAGTTCTATGTCCTAAAATTCTAAAGATATCTGCCAAAAGACGCTTATTCCATTCTAGTCCCTAAAATGGACTCAGATCAAACATCGGTTTGAGAAGCATTGAGTAGACAGGTCGGTCTACCGATGGTTTGGCTTTCTGAGTTATTCACGAGCCTTTTATATTTCTACCCTTTTACCAGAGTGGTCAGTGCGTAAAATTGTTTTTGTAAAGGATCGCCATTGTTGTGCCTCGAAGAGAAAGTTATTATTCCACGTGTTGCCGCTGCCGAATCCCCGGGTTGAAGATAGTCACCATTTCACCTCCTATTTGTATTCCTACCTTGGGTCAAAATAAGGAACGGCATGAAATTTGTCCAAATTTTATACAGACAAAAATAGGCCAATTAAATTTTGTGGAGATGGTCCATTCCATTCAAATTGTTATCGGTGATTGGTGATGAAATTTTTCTCCTGGCGCTCAACTTTAACTTTTGACAACATCAGCGAATAACGCGAAGAAATTGCGTGTTTCGAACGAGCAAAAAAAACTGTGTTGCCAGATAAGGGGACAATACGAATAATTTTAAGAAAAGACGAATTGCTTTAAACTTCTTCCAAAAGGGTGTTTTTGAAATTACATATCACGGTATTGGGTGAAATCGCCTTAATTAACTGCTTGTTTAGTGAACTCATCACGGCTAGGTATTCTACAGCAAGACCAACTGAAATAGTATGCGTGTCCAGGTTGCTCCACTTTTTATAACTGTAATTCTCGCTTTTATTTCAAGCAGTTCCGTAGGTATCAAACATTAACACACTTGCTTTTTTTCCGGAAAGAGCAATAAGCATTCCTTTTCAGTTTTATCCGAAACAATTTCGGTAGAGCGGATATAAAAAATCTGTTCTTCACATGAAGCCCGATATGTGGCCTTTTTAGGTCTGTTAATCTTTCTCATGAAAGTCGGTATCGGAGACAGCTTTTCACGTTAATCGAAATAGTAACAACTTACTAACTTTTGACATTTTACCATGAAATAATAACGATATAATGACTAGTTTCTAGCGGATACAGTATAACACTTGACTAGTTAAGTAGTAAGCAATTGATGGAGTTTGATTAAGTGACGTACATTCGCTTCCTACCGACTTTATTGTGGTATTATATTCATCTATCAATCGGCTCACTTTCGAAGTGATTGCAAAAATCGAGGTGATTTCAATCTGGTGTTGTCCTCAGTCCAGGCCATCAGGGACCTAGGAAATTGAAAGAAAAACTTGAATTGTCTCATGATCTCTACCAAGTCAGTAATTCCGCACTGGTTTGGCGACTCTCCTAATGCTCTATTCAAAAGCAAATCCAACTTTCATGTAATCTGGACTCTAGGTAGTGATAATTTGTGAGTAATCAACAGTCCCAACCACTGAAAAATCCTCCCTAGTTACCAAATTATGGTTGCACACCTAAGCACTCATTTTTGTGGAACAGTTTGACGACACTCATAAATGCAAAATCAGTTGATTTATTTGTTTGGTTTAGTATAGTAGGTCACATTCCAATGGAATGTGCGACATAGCTGGACAAACTTTGTCGTTCACAGATATAAAAATACAATACCTTGACTCTTGCATCTTATAAACTCCAGTTTTGCTAACCCTCGAATTGTGGAGCTTAGGTTGAGGAACAGTTGTCAACGGCTTTGCTTCTCCCGTTATGCTAATCAGACCAGGACTGGCATTCTGTTAACCCAAAAAAATAAAATTCGCGACTTAAAACCTCGGGGAACTTGCATTTAAGGTGTACGATGAACAATTTTCAAGACACGCGTAGATTTGCATGCATCAGAGTGATTCTTTTGAAAGCGGAATTAAAAACCGTTAACTTTTCATTCTGATTTTGTAGAAAACCTAATATTTATGCATCCTCAGAGTATAAAATGAATTTAGCTTGGTTGTCGGAGTTAGGCTGTGCAACCTCTGGTCATCGATGGACTAGTTTTCACGCGTACAGTCTTAATGTTAGATGTGCTTATAGTCATAGAGGTAGTTTAGATCCGCTTTCTAACGTGCAAGTTAAATACAGAGATAAAATATTTTCTCTTATTGTTAGCTAGTGTATTGCATAGCTGTTCTCCGTCAACGTTGTCATGAATAATTCATAGATTGTTTCTTCTATTATGTTTGTTAAGTGTACCAGCACAAAGTAACATGGAGAATAACGTATCGCCGTCCGTGGAATACGTTTTTAATCTGAGATTTTACAGAAAATAACGACAGCGGTTTGAAAACGTTTTCTGAACATTTTCCCTTACCAGTGGACGTGGCAAGTAAGTCGGATGCGGGACTGATTGTTCCCGCTAATTCATACTATTCACTTTTTCAATTATGGGAATTAGTGAAAATCGAACAAATCAAAACGATTTCCCTTAACACCTAGCAACGTACGTAATCAAGGTTACATGCTTGCAGACATCCGGTGGATACTATAGTGTTTAATTGCGAAATACGTTTGAAATCAATCATTTTGAGATGCATGATATAACCGCTTAACTTACCTTTCACAATCACGTGCCATTCTGAACGCAAGAACTGTCATTCATCTTTTGGGGCGAAGAAAATACTTATTCGACTCAACCTGCGAAGTGAATCAACGAAACATCGTATGCAGACCACGTCACACCGGAATAGACTTAGTGATTTCGGTGTTTGTCAGTTGCTAATCAAACAAGTATTCGGTTCGTATCAGGTAAATTACTAACAACTTTGACAACTGACCGTAATGACAACTGACACCCAAAGGAAAAGTAGTGACTCTATTAGTTTTTTCATCTATTCCAACATGTATTCCAATGGGACGCCGAATATCCCACTGAGTTCACGAACCTCGCACAGAACGCAACTGACCAGGGGAACCACCAATTTTAACAACCAACGCATCGCTTATTCATGCGATCGATGCCAGTCAAACACCTAATTCAGATGGGTTGTCCGGCCTCGTCTGTTGCCAACTTCAGGAGAGGAAACATTGTCAGATTGAGGCGGTCTATGCACGGATGACGTATATCGAGACCTAAAACATCCTATGCCTCAGTGATGACAGAGTGGAGGGAATAGAAGCGGGGCTTCGTGGACAAAACGAAAAATCCATCTACGTTAAACAATTCCAATCAAGGTCTATGTTTATCCTCGAGCATCAGAATTAATGTAGTTAAATCGCAGTAGTGAACAGCACAGAAGCTTTCTCATGCATTAGCTGAGTTCACTGAAAGTACCAAGTAACGGATCTGTTTTCGTTTGTCTATGTCTGCATGAGTAAGAATCTGTGGAATTAACATTATCCAGTTTCATACGTGCGTAACAATTGGACAGCAATTGGACAAAAGCAATTACACTGCAACTCAATGACAGACTGAACACAAGCAAACCATGTTACGCAAATTTAGGTGCGCGCCGATGCGCGTATGGTCACGGTGCACGATCCAAAGCGAACTATGCAACAAAAAATGGCTGGAATACTAGTGACAATAAGGTTATGGGAATTGTGATGCAAAGGATGCACCCAGGCAATTCGAGAAAGTTTACACTCAAATTACCAGTGCGCACGCCCCGGTAATAACATGCAATACTAAAGGCTGCAGTAAGTTGGTAAAGATTATGAATACGTTTATGGGAAACAACGAAAGCTACGGCTTTGTTAACCACGAGCAAAAGCATTAGTAAACTGACTGACATAGCGCAATCAGTATGAAAACGTGCCTACTGTTTGTAGGGCTTAAGCAAAAGTAGCCGAATTTGTTTAAAGTTTATCAGAATCTTCCAAATCGAATTTGCATCCGTTCTAGTGTCACATGATTGGCGAGGTTAACTGAAAATATACAGCTATACTTGCGCCAGCCGTTTTATTTTAATCCCTTGTATTTCTATTACAAGTCAGCTTTGACTGCGTTTTATCAATTGAATAAGCAAAGAAAACAATTTAATACGACCTAATTAGGAAACGTCAGATCAGAGCCGCAGTCACATTGAGGAACATCGTTTTACCACAGCAAATAATTTTATAAGTAGGTCACAGTTACTTTTGCTGAGTGTGGGGTATTGTTGGTACTTTTAATTTTGACTAACAACGCAGTGGTATCACGCAAGCCTCCCATGCGAAAGGGCCCTAGTTCGAACGTTAGTTGTGACGGAGGATACGAACCACTGATGCCCACTACTGAGAACAAAACTCGAGTCTCGTGGTTCCCGAGTGCGAGTGACCGCATGATTTGAGTCATGAAGTCAGAAAGACAACTAGTGCAATAAAAATGGTCTTATTTACTAGCTAAACATATCGGTTTCCTATCCCAGTTGAACTAATCGACTTTTCTTGAATCTACTCCTAGGAGGTGTCAAAAGTAAGTGCCAATCTAGACAGAAGAACAACTGCAGACACTAAATGTACTTTAATTCAATCAAATCACTGATCTCGCACATGATGACTCAGAACTCTGTGGATTAGCGTTGCCCGAAATCAGAAAACACTACAGAGAATGTTGTAATATTGTATAAAATCATTAAACAGAAAAATTCGTTGTCTCTTTTGTTCGCATTCATAAAGGATCAATCATTGGGTTACACGCGGGAGAAGGAAGTAAAAATCATTTGGTCGCACTACACTGAAGCATACGAGAGAATAGCTTCGAAATGGCTTACGCATGTTTTCGATCGCAGGCTTTTTTGAGTTGGACACACAATAATAAGCGACTGTTTTCGAGTGCGATTCCATGCTCTCTATTCCAGCTACTAACTTTGAACAATAAAACTCATGTTTCACCATGTAGATTAATAAATGCGGTTGCTTGTTTCTATATTTTATCGTTAGAATTTATGTTCACGAAAAAACGTGCTTTCCGCATGGTTATGAATCGGTTTATCCTTCGCTTACTTATTTATTTTAATATGACGGCTCCTGCAGTTTTTTCTTTCACCACTCCGGTTACTGACAATTAACAGACGCAATAAAAAGTAAGAAAAAAATGTGTTGTCCTAAGCTGTTAACAAGAAACCAATTTTAAAGATAAAAGTCAATAACGCTCCTTATTTGAACTGTCGTATGATGGTTGCAAAAGTAATCAAAGTAGGAATTCATAATTTTTGGAAGAATATCTAGTGAGAAACTGATCGATCACAAACAATATCGGACTTGTCGCATGATCACGCTCGGACTGTTTGTCCAGTCGATCTAACTGAAGATTCCGTCGGCAAAATCTTGGCAAGGCGATGCATCTGGTGGTAATTTCCAGCCCGACAACTGCAGATGCACTACAAGCAGCAAGCTACTGATCGCCCGTGAACGTTTCGTACAAATGTTAATTTCATACAAATTTACTGGATTCGATTGAGACACAATCATATCATTTGGTTTGTTGGTCAGTGGACTTGCAACGAAATCGGATCCATCTCAGGTCTGAAATGAATAATTCTAACTGATGTCATATGTTCCAGAGTACACGCTTCTAACATACCCCGATTGTACTCATCTTTGGACTTCCGTGGTTTTTCGTAAATGAATGAAGCCAATTTATTTATTGGCCTGAAGATTCTTTCGTGCAAATATTTACCACTCACTTAGAGACCCCACTTATTTCCGATGGTTTTCACTTCAAGGTTGTGTCCGAGCGAGTTTGTGATCTCCATTCTTTGGATTCTGTCGAATACAGACGCCACACTGGCGGAAAGCAATTTGTTGATTATGAGTATTACATGGCATCATCCAACTCGTGATGGCATTAACCTCACGAAGGCACCCACTGCAAAATGTCCGCAAAATGAATGTTCGACTAGCAAGGCAATCTAGACCGGATGTGTAATTTGGGAGGAGGGGATGAGACGAGCAACTAGGATGGCCCCTGAACATTTATAATAGCAGAAGGAAGTGGGAGAGGTCACCACAGGTCACCCACTGTCTGCCACCGGATGTTTTCCAGCGGCGCATGTAGATCACACTTTTTCCAAGTGATTGAGAGCCTTGTGTTTCTAGCAGCATCTTGAATCTCTGAAGCTGAGACAAAGGCGAGAAACGTCAATTCATTCATGTTTTTCTTTGACATAATCTACATTGGCCGCACGATCAGACGTTTGACTGGACGTATCCGTCAGCACCATCCAACATGGTTGAGCACTGGAACAAATAATTTATCAGTAGAGCAGTGGTTTCCTACCTAGCACAAGCAAACCACACGGTGCAAGTGAAGCATGGTTTTAGGGTCACGTGTAAGGTTCGGGGTCAGCAGTCTAAGTATCGTGTCTGGAGCTCCGTCTGACCACCGATCGATGTCCGTCCGACTTCGCACCGTTCCAATCCCCGATACAGTCATAAGTTTACACATGTATACACATGTACACACAGGGAAGTGTACATACTTTGCTGACGATGAGACTCATGTCAGGGTGCACGCACCGATCAACTCTGAATCAATCCTTAGACCAGTACTCCAGATATCCAACGCTCAGAATTCTGTCACTGTCGTGATTTGACTGACACCGATTGTCTTCTCTAGTACGTTTGGAGGTTTTTATTTGTACTTTGTACAGGCCGTCGGGGTGGAAAGTCAAAATGACCTAAACGAAAGGACCACACAAGAGGTTTTGACGAGGATAGGACCAACGAAACTAAATGACAGAAAGAAATTATAAATGCTTTGCGCAATGCGGCCAGAATGATTCCTGCAAGAATAAAAATGTCTTTTTTCTAAATTTGTTAGCCTAGAGAAACGACGTGAAAACCACGAACTACGGACAAGCTTCGTATTTTTCAGTGCGTGCGTCAAAAATGAACGGCTGCTCCGTAAAATGCATGCATATTTTCATACCGATCCTTGCTTTGTTCACCGTGGACCAGTCCACGATCAAAGTCATCTTAACATTTATTAATTGCAGGTACTGCAGCTGCATTTGGTAGGTGTATGTCTGGGAAATTCACTCTCTTCCTTTGAATCACGTTTCAAATGAAAAGTGGCATCTTGTTGTCTTTAGGACCTTTATCGTTATGGATATGCCGTTAATGATTTTATTGGTGTTGTTGTTTACTGCGCTACTCTTCTGGCAGCCATTAAATGGACGCTTGGTTAACACAAGTTTAGCTTACAAATTCGGCTATTGAGATTTTTGCCTTGCGAAAAAAATTTCTCCAAAATGTTCGTTTCACCCATTCACCTAATGCTTTACGTTCTAAATACTGTTCACAACGCCATGCAAAAACACGAAGATTTCCTTCCATTTGTTGGTCATTACGTTCAAGCTAGCCATTTACTTATTCACAACCCGAGGCACTCGTTGATTAGTCCAAAGATCAGCCGTCTAGATGCCTAGGTCAGTTTCGAATTTGTCCAATTTTTCCTGAGAAGAAGAAACTACTTGCTGTATGAGTGATTAGTCACAAACTGCGAATGTATAGACAGGACACGTTTGTTAGACTTTGGGCTACCAATCGTTCACGTGTCAGTAGACCAAATGTGTTAATTAGATCTGAGATTAAAAATCACAAACAAAGATCTTATTCTCGTCCACGTGCCATAGAGAACGGATATGGTGAGTTCTTTTTTCTTTCACGGTTCTCGCATTTCCACGCATGCCAATTCATTGCCATTTAACGGAGTTATATCGTAGGTGGATTTCTTATCAAAAGAATAAACATTTATTGCAATGGTCTTAAATGAAAAGGAAACCTATGAAATTAGATTTGTATGTGAATCTTGGGAGACATTAACTTTCTTTGAACCTTAGCTGCAAAATATCCTGACCTTGCATCCCGCGGTGGAGGGGATTTATTGAAATATCACAAAGCGTCAATCGGGATCGCGATCAACTCGAAAAAACAGGTCTAAGATAAACAAGTCCTTGGACTTGATTCGTGATTAACAAACCCAATCGACAATCAGCTTATCATGATCAGAAAATGTTAAACATCACCGGTCCTGTTTATCGAAGTTGCTTGGGGGAGGGGCGGTTTGTCTGGACGGAATAACGGATCTAGTTAGTTTTAACAAATGTTTTAACCTATAGAGAGTAATTGCAAGCTGTAAATGTTACCTTATTGTTCGATCCGACAGCATCTTCAAAGCGAACCCTTGTTGCAGCAAATAGCTATCCTTTGCACGGAGACGAACTGAAAACCTAACTGATAGCAATCCATTGATAACAGATTCTATACAAAATATGCTTGCCGTGGACTTAAGAAACCCAAGCTTAGTGGGCAAGTTTTCTGTAACCAGGTGCTATTTTTTATTTCAGGATGCACTACCTCAATCTTTCTTGGAATGTAACGGGAACTTCCCTTGCACTGAATCGCTTTGAAGGGGGCGTCGGAGAAATTCCATGCATTTTACCAGTCTCTGCATTAAAATAGCCGAAGCCAAGTTCGTGCTTATGATGGTCTTTCATTGCAGCTCACCACGAGAGGTCTTGGTTTTCACTGTTGCTTCCTTTCGTGCTTTCTGTCATACTTTGTCCTTGAGATGATATTCCAATCCTCAAGCAAGAATGGTGGCATCCATATTTGGTCACAAAGAAAACAGAGTGAACTGGCTTTGTGCAACTAAGTAAAGGCCGAAATAATCTACGGATTCCCTCGATTTCCGAAGCGATGGTGCATATATATCTGAGATGCGTTCTCCTTTTTCACTATTACAGGACTGGATTGTCTCAAAGCTGAACTTTGTCTTTTCAGGGCATAAACTGGGCAGGCTGGATGATCTCATTTACCTGGTTATTTCCAACTCATTCTGTGGTCACTGATTAGATGAATTGTTTTTGCTTATACAAAAGGCTTGATTGATATCCACGGATTTGAGAAACTCGTGACATCGACGTGCCATGTCATTATCAGTCAGAGGTCACATGAAAACAGCAGCATTGAGATCGATTCTGACATGTAGCTGTGTAGCGCGGCCGTTGGAGACGGATGTGTGAAGATCATCAGTGTGTGAACGCAGTTATTGTCTTAGGAACATATTGGGAGACTTGCCTTATCACTTCCCGAGGATAGGTGTAGCATATTTGACCCTAAGAGGTTCAACCATTCGAATAACTGGAATAAAGGTCAAGGTGACCGGTCATTGAAGTGGCAGAAAGACATGAATGACCCTAACCATTAGACTGGCTTGTATATAAGTGCAGTTAGATTGCAATGACGGAAGACAATGTGTGATATGTCTCGACGCTGCAGTTTCTAGGGTGGACACATTCAAAATCTCCCCTGCTCTACGTAACCCTTCATATCATTATTCTGCATTCGATCATTCTTTTTTTAAGCAGACGGTGCTTGATGGCAGCAGCCAAAACGACGACACCTTTAAGAAAGGTCACTGGGTTTAAAAACTGATACTGAAAGCTGGTCCTGAAGTTAAATAGATCTTATTTCTCAATTGCTGTTTTCTACAAACTTCAGCTGATTATTTCCTAATGAGCCCAGATTTCTTGACCACATCGTGCATAAGGGCAGCACTAAAACTGTTGTTCATGAGAGTCGAAACGAACCCATAGGAAGAGCTTTGCTTTCTAGATATTCGTGGATATGCTCTGCAGAATTTATACTGGCTAACGTTTACCGTGCACAGGTGATTCCCTACTGAGCAGTTGTTAATGCTCGGAAGTTAGGAGACAAATAAAGTTTGGAGCTCGTAGTCTAATTTTCTCAAAAAAACGATTGTTGCTATTAGTATGGATTGGTTCGTATTCTTCCCGTAATTGACGCCAATGCAGACTGTAAACAAGGTTTTCCATTTAGAAATTCTTTAATCGATGAATTCTGTTAGCATTCCTGGTTGATTATTTAGGCATTTTTGCACATACCTTAACGGAAGGAAACTTTCAAACGGACCAATCAGCTACTCCTTTGTGTCGATTGCGGACAAAACTGAAGGCACTCTTAGTGCAGTTCTGCTTCAACTATTCGGTACATTGAGGCTGTATATTCATGAGTACGTGAAGCAGTGAAGATCATCGTTCGTGTGTGTTTGTACTGCGGAGAAGCAGCTGTCCTGACCGTGATTGACAGTACAATGGAGAACGAAATGATCTAGATCAGGTAACATCACTAATCTGGGTAGCTTGTAAGTTTACGGATTTTACTCCTCTTCTCATTTGTTTTAATCAACTGGTCAATGTGGCGAACATTTTCAGAACACTAAACATTTCCTCACCAACAGATAATGCTATCGGTCAGTTCCCCTTATATTTTTTGGCAAGACGTCCAACTACGACTAAGAAACAGTCAAATAAGAATTTCGGAATGATTTAGAAAATTGCAGTTCACCGTGCATATATTTGCGTGTGTGTGTGTGTGTGTGTGTGTGCGTGCGTGCTTGCATGCGCGCGTGATTACGACTTGCATATACGAGAGAGGAAACTCGTATGAATCATTCTATTCATTAATGCAATTAATGTAATCCAGTTACATTATCTAATTTGTAACCAATTTTGTCCATATTTTTTAGGCTGATTCAGTTGACTACCTGCAAATCTCTTGTTTTTACTATTTTCACCTCAGTACATCACCGGGATGAAATTTAAGTTGATTAACGCATAGGCGATGGAACTTACGTTTTGCAGAAGAACTAGTAATAAAATCTACTGTGGCAACATACTCAGTAGGGATACGAAAATTTACTTGAAAAATGTTCTGCATGGTGCTTTCTGTTTCACAAGTTACCACCGGTTAGCGGATTAATGCACGGCACCCGTCATGAAATGAACCCTCTTCTACCAATTTGATTCTTGTTATGTTCATCTTGGGTGGTGTCGAACTACCTTTCTTCTGAAGCAAACGTTTGAATTTATCATATTTAGCTAACGTAATTTGACCGGACGCATTTAGACAAGAACAACGCGGCTATTTAGCGTTTGGTCCGTGGGCAAACTTGCCTGAAAATGAATTGACCAATCCGAATTCCGTAAGAAACAGTGAGATGAACACTCTTTGCATTTTATTTCCTTAGCAGTCTCACTATCTTTCGGGTCCCCATTCCACCTTACTTCGTTCTTCTAAACTTCCATTTTGTTGAGAACCTTTATATGAGCCCATGAACGGTGGTGGTGAACACACGTCAGCAAAGCTCGTTTGACTGATCATTTGTAAATTGAGATGACCTTGTTGGGGGACCTTAGCAACTTGTAAAATTAATCACATTTTCCAGGCTGAACCGAGCCTCGTTAGATTTGCTCACAACTAAGTAACCCAGCTTGAACTGTGGTTAAAACAAACCAAGTCAACCCCAGGCATGTTCATTCCAAGATGACAGATTACGGATTTTCGCTTTGCTTCGTTTCCAATCCTTCCCGCTAAATTTGTGCTGCCTGTAAAATGTCGAAGTGCATCAAATCCGTTGATGAGAGAAACAAGCTGAATTTTGTGTTCACTTAATACTTTAGGGTCGGCATATATGTGTGTATGTAGGAATGTATGCATGCATGTTAATGTACACAGATCTATTTGGCAGGTGAACGCACAACTTCCGATAGACGAGAGGCTGCAATCCGCTGAGTTGGCATACGTTGCAATCCTTTCAGTTTTGAGGTTCAGCGGTTTCTATATGCCCGGTAAAACTTCTAAATTCCATACATTCAAACCATCAACTTTGGGCCGCTTTGGAGGCTGTTAATTCCTCAACCAGCCTGCAGAAACCCTTTGACAACAGCGAACACTGGCGATCAGGCTCTGATACGCGCACGATAAACATATCAAAGGTGCTGCAATTGTGCACCCGCGTCTAGTGCAACGAAAATCGAGTGGTTTTCACGAATGTCTGATACCACCTTACCCATTGCAGACAACAAAAGCTTGTCAGGCTTCAAGAAATGTCTCAAATCAACCAACTGAGAGCTGTAGATATGCGCCAATGGAATCATTTATCATACGAGCAAACTGGTTCGCATTGTCACTAAAACTACTTCGGTCTCGGTCCTTCATTTAATCTTTAATCGGGAACCACATGTTCTTCCAGGATGTGATGTGCTCTAAATCTTGGATGTCCCACCAACACTGATCACAGAACAGAGAGACAAATGGAATAACTGGCTTGTTACTGTGATTACGTTTCATGAGCCTCTTTTGATGATACGTGACATTCAAAATAATTATTATGATAAATTACTCTATAAAACTCTAAATCAAGTCATCTTCATATTAATGGTTTGGCATTTGCCAATGTCTAAAATATCAACTGGATGTGAGATGTATAAATACAAAGCGAAGAGGGGAAAACAAACACACTTTCATATTACGAGGTACAAGCCGAATTTGATCGCATACGTGCAGTTCATTCGATGACGTTTCGAACAGTTTCAGTGCGATCTGAACCACGCGATTGATGCTTGTTTTCACGGTGTTAGAAGCAGGGGTTATGAAGCAAGGAATTAAATTTCATTTGCACTGATTCGAATAACTGTATGGTTCAGAAAAGCTGTTTTGTTCGTTTTATCATACCACCCCAGATATCGATGGTAATCGGACTAGTAATTGTCTAGAGTGAACATCCAATAATGTAAATCATTTTTAGAGACTGACATTGACCCATTCCGACAATTATTGATCGCTGTTTGTAGGGTCATCTGATGTCACCTAGACCCATAGATCAAGAAACATCAAAAATTTGTACTCGTCTTCGAAATAGGCAGATTTTTCAAAGCAAACCAAAATTTAAGTGTAAATGAGCAATCGTATTGAATCCGTTCTTATTCTTCATTCAGCGAATCAATAGGTTTGTCTTAGCTGCCAAATCAACCACAACAACTTCCAATAAGCATTCACATTTGTATTGCATGCTACCGTTGTATGCAGTTAGAATGTTCTTCAACTTGAATCACCCGCTCACCCTAACACACCTATGCAATACTGGTCCTCCGATGAACAGACTAATCATTGCGGCTTTTAATGGAATGTCCCGATTTGTGGAACAATTTGCTATTTCCGTAACGTGTAAACTTTCGATCGCCGTTCCCAAACCGCAAGCAAACATGCACTGGAGTGGAACAGATTAGTTCAAGTCAGTTTACCCGGGGAACTCAACTGGTTTCTGCTGACACTCTTGTTGAAATTTAAGGCGTCTGTTCAACCAAATAGCACCAAGCTGACCATTTATTCTTTCGCTGACTATATCAAACCGGTGGTTTCAGTCGGTGGAATGTTGTGAGACTTTTCAAATGTTGACTTCAAACGAGAAGAAGCTAATCACATTCCTGATTATAAGTGGAGACAGATATTTTTCCCAAAACGGTCAAGGGCAGACCGTGCTTGATTTCCAGTTTAAAAGGCGATGGTGCTTGAGCATCTTTTCCAATCTCGACCACAGTTTTTACTAAGATGCTGAAACAGAATGACAACAGGAAAGCAATTGTGCATCCTAGTAAAGTGCTTGTATATTGTTCGTCCTATCATCAGGGATGGAGTTCACTAGTACCAGTGTGACAAGTGCAGAAAGTAGGAATGAAACGGGTCTACAATTAATCCCACGGGATTTTGGGCGGTAATGTCACATGGTAAATAATCCCTTGAAGATGAGAATCGTTCGGTCTTTGAGTCCTAATGACTTCTCAATATCGGCTATTTTACACAAACATGTCAGAATCGGATTGATCAGTGATTCGGAGTAGCAAGATCGGCTGAAAATTGTTTATGACCAAAGTGCAACCAAATTTACCAATAAGCCATTAGAAGCATCTTACTGATTGAAAATTGCGGCCAATCAATTTATCACGTAGATACCAAGGTATCAAATCCAACCGTATCCATGTTCATCAGTTACGTTACCGTGATTTTGTCTACAGCGAAGACTACATCCACGACGACTACAACCATGGCAACTACAACAAGTAAGCAATCGTTCTCTTATTGCATTCTTTAAAAATAAAAAACACTTCTTGTCAGACGCTTTCTGCTTCTGAGGAACTTTTACTTCTCCGATTAACCTGGAACTTACCTAGTTAAACTAAGGACACAGACATTTATCTAAGGAAAATTAAGGAGCACCGTATAAAGTGAGAACTAGAAATTACATTAACCATTCTTCCATATCTATGATTTGATCCTCCCTAAATTCTGGCTTTTATGAGCAAGAGAGTAAGATGTTAAGATAAAATGTCCACTAATTCGATTGCTTATTTAAATGAATAGCGTGTTGTGTTTGAAGACATCAAACGGATCAGATTGATGAGCGTAAATTGACAAAATAAATTACCGCTTGGTAGGTGAAAAATTACTGAAAGATCACTTGTTCTCTTCCTTTGCGGACGGGGATTCCGTGACTGTTTGTGTGTGTATGTATGTTTGGGGTCAAGTTATCACGGGTTCTTGTGCATCACGTTCACTATGCTTCTCAGTATTTTACCCAAAGACTGATCATAAATTTGGGGCAGAACCTGATTCATATTACTACGGAAGTTACTGCCTTGATTTCGGTTACAAGCTCAGTTGCTTTTGCACGCAGTTGACGTCGCGGCAATACCAATGTCTAGCATTCCACTCGAATGGACTCATATGATGACCTTATGGTGGACATGAAAACAATTGGTTTAGACAAACCAGTAACAAAATTTTGCAACTTGGAACTTGTGGATTAGAGAACTGTTTTACAAGAAAATGAATTCATGTTTTGGCTTTCAACCATAAATTAGATAATGTTATAATTTTCCGACGCAATAAATACGGATCACCAGACGCAAAAATGTTTTACTATCCAAGTAGCCAAAGTGGCTGTTTCAGCCGGGAGTCGAATTCACACATGGACGTGAAATGAAGACACAAAAATTGTGCAATATTACGAGTTTAGCGCTTGCATGGGTCGAACCAGCAAGCGCAAATCATTCTGCACTTATACCAAAGTCAGTTAGGTAGTGATTACTTGTGTCCGCTCCATTGATTTAAAATCTATTGCATCAGCGTGATGGACCCAGTTACGTCAGTTTGCTTAATGTGACATTAGTTTCATTCTCAGCTTCCATTTTGAATTTTAACTACCGAAGGCTTTGTGCACCACTTTTGCCGGTGTTCGTTTTCTCGGTTCGTTTGTACTTGGCGATAAATGCTCAAAGGAAGAAGAGTTTAGATAGCTCCTGTGTTATCAGCACTATAAATGTGAACTCAATCTTTTATCTTTTACTTCCTTTATTGATAAAATAACAAAGTACATCAATTTTCAGGAGGGGGGTGGGCGCGGCCACCAGAGGGCTGCCAAGTGGGAGGATTTGAGCCGGCGGCCTTCAATTCCAAACGCCAGGATCTTATTCGCTTGGCCACCGCCGACTTTCCAACTTTTGTATTCATTTTGAACAACGAAAATAAACGGCGGTTGGCCATGTCTTTGCTGACGTTTCCAACAAGCCCGAAATCTTATTTCAATAATCTTTGTTTTCATACGGAAAGTTTGGCAACCAGCTCCTTCATACCTGAAAATAAAATGAATGTTTTTTCGTGACTGCTTTAAACAACAACGCAAAATTCAACGGGAAGCGATGCGGTTGCAGCCAACTAAAATGAATCAAAAGGGTCCTCATGGCCAGGTGATATGAATTAACACTGCTTGTTGAAGTTGGTTGACTAAACGCTTTTACTCGCTGGACCACGACTTCATGAATTCACCCGGCCTTCATTTCGTATGGCTGACGACAACACAGTCGTTTAAGTGAGTGCTTGTGTTCTAAGTGTGATGCAACGTGTTTGGTGATATATGATCGACCAGTTTTTTCCATCAAAATAAACGAAAGTGGCTAACCGGCAGCGATCAATCGGATTAGGTCGCAGCGTTCGGGCCTAAAGGTCACAGGTTCGAATCTTCCAACCACTGGTCAACTTCTCCATTTGGAAGCCCTCTTTTTATCGCGGCCCCTTTCCTGAAAAATTCAGGGCACTGATACCAACAAAAGACAAGAAAAAACAAAATTGGGCAACAAAAGAAATAATTGAGCAAATGAAATTTCACAGTTTATTCGGCTGTTGGAAAAAAGACGGCGTTTATTTATCCCCGTATCGGTGTTAATATGTTCAAGCAAATGTTTCTCAATGCCTTTTGCAGCCACAACCACTACATCGGCCCGTAAGCATTTTTGTTCAATTTCCTGCAATTGCGGTATCACTTGGATTGTTATCTTGTTCATTTATGCATTTCGGTATTATTCGAATCATAACGCACAGGTCATAGGATTTTGCATTTTCCCTCACTGTCGTGGATTTATGGGTTCAGTTGCTCTGAGCTAATAATCGTAAGGAGAATTACATTTATATATATATATATATGCACAAATCTGCAAACAGGTCTTTTGCTATTCGAGACCATACGACGGAAATTATGACTTAGAGGAGGACAAATGAGACGGAACAGTGTGATGAGTTAACCATACTTATGATGAAATTTCCATTATCCAACTCCACGTAATCGTTTTTCTGTCGCACTGAATGCTCTTCATTTACTCTAACGGCTTACCGAAATTTGAAGTGGGGGGTCGATCAAGAGGGCCTCTTCACAAGCCCTTGACCAAATGGTGCAACCTACAAGACGGCAGAAAGTCTTGAGGACCTGGTAAACAACTGGGAGCCGGTGATTGTACAGTTTGTACATCCTTCGGCTAAGGCTAGGCACCATGGAAGGCCAGTACGTCTCTCCACCACGGACACCAATGCGCATACAATCGCATGCTTCCTATGCTGCACTGATTAGCCTGAGATCAGGTATTATCTCTCTCTCTCCAAGTGTGACTACCAAAGTCCAGTCAATTCGGTCGAGAGTGCTGAACATAGCTGTCTATCCGCATACTTTGATTAACACTCTTGGACTAAGAGAGAGTACTGAATAGGACTTCCTTAGGACCTCAAATCAGGCTGAGGAATTTGGAGTGTTTGAAGATCGAGGTAAGAATGAATTAACAACGAAATTTCTCTCTGTGCATTCTAGTGGTGGATTACTGTTGCAGAAAAGTGTTTCTTGTTTACAAATTTGTTTTGTTTTGCACGTTTTTAACCAACAGCAACGACTACCAGTACGTTCAGCAAAACAGTTTCTCCAAAACATTGGTTTTTGATTCTGTGCTTTATATTTACCCACATAGAAAGGCCTATCCTCACAGAACGAATCTTACTGGTCAGTGGCGATGACTACTTGGATAGGATTTATATGTTGCTATTTTTCTTTAGATAATTATTTAACCAGCAACATTTAGCACCCAGGACATCAGTACGAACTAATTTCTGTTGAATTGATAGCCGATCACATAAAAAACATTCTGATAAACTCAAATTTCACGGGCATAACCAATCAATCCTGACACCGATTCGCAGATGGTTACCCGTCGGTTCTGCATATATTGATTGAGCACACAATTACGATGTGAAATACGTTGGTTAACAGGCATTTCAGCGTCGGAAAAACAGTCCTCGACCGGGCATCATCGACTTTGAGGCTGTTGCTGCACATACTCCCACTAGTTCTTCGTCGAAATATTTCTACACAAAATAATCTTTTTCAGTGATCCACGATTGTAAGATAGTTTGCTTGATTTATTCCGTATTTAATTTATTTTAAGGTTTGGGGCTTAGAATCCAATATTACTGCGGCCACTTGAGTGCACTTAACTCGGTACATGGTTTTCGTTTACTAATCGCCAATGGTAACTGGTCTGACGTTTTGCCGGTGTCCAAAGGCAAGGTCAGTTATTATTCGGGCGTGTAAGTTGTGTGACTAGCATGTGACTGAAATCTAAAAAAGACTAAATTTTCATGTGCGCATATTAATTTTGTTGACGAGTCCAGTCACGACAAATTTCGCAAACGATTGTTAATTCGAGATATTCTGGTCACACTGACACCCAAGGCGTCACTTTTTGTTCTTTAGCAACGTTGGTACCTCTGAGTAAGTACTCAGTAAGTAGAAGATCGCATAACCAGCGAAGAAATAATTTTCCGTGAATGCACATTCAACTGTTGTTAGTCCATTATTATTATTATCGAACTAAATAATAAGCAGTTTGTCCTTTATTAATGCAAAATGCCAAATGAGGTTGGATAGGCAAAACACTTCTATCCACACAAACAATACCAGGATAACTCTCTCAGTCAATCAATGCTGTCGCAGATTTCAAATTGTTATCTCGCTAAAAAGTAAAAAGCTGCTTAATTCTCACCCATTAATATTTGCCAACAGTGCACATACATCAACCTCCGATGTGAACTTTGATATAAAACACCAATCGAGCTATCCTGAACTGAAGCCACCGAGATCAGCTATCGATGATGGCCTTAAGATTGACTTGGTGGTAAAACGTCATTTGGTCAATGATTTGGAGGCAGCTATTTGATGGTCTGTGCAAACGTCGGTGACCTTGTTTGCTGCTACGTTTAGGCATATGCACTTTCACGGTTGTCCGCTCCGAACATCTGCGAGAGACGCTCCTGGTTAGCGGAGGGCTTCAAAGTTTACTTACTAATCTAGTCTATTGGCTGGCTGTATTGGTAGGACAGCCCAGTGTTGAATGCCTGGACGACATAAGCATTGTACTGTGGTCACAACTTGCACTAGGGGTCCTGTGAATTCCCGCCAACGTCAGCATCTGGTGGGCATGTGCGCATTGCTCAGTGATTGGGTATTCATGTCCCCTCCCCTGATTGAACCAGTGAACGTTTATCTTGGAATACCTCAGAACTTCAAGAAACTTAATAATATCACGAGAAGCGTTTGAATAGTGCGAATTATGCCCACCGAGTAAACTTAGTATATTTCCATGAAGGCAACAAACGACGTTCTGTTAGCACAGTGATGAATATAGATAGGCCAGCAGAACGGATGCACACGGAAAAGTAATACGAGTGGACAAATGACTAATTTATAGCTGAATAAGTTTATTTCAGATGTATGTTATTTGTGGCTAGCTTACACACACTGAAGTACTCCGTTAGTAGAACAACATTAACCAATGAGGAATATTCCTCGTATAACCTCTAAGGTGTGTGCAAAACATATTTAATTGGAAGTTGATTGTGGTTTCCAGCGGCTTCCATTGGCACAAACAAAACGATTCATTCAAGTCGCAAAACTGAGGCATCTTCAGTTTTAGCACATTGTGGCATACGAAGACAATTTTCTGAAGCTTCGTGTTTACGACGCTTTTCCGTCAATAAAACATAAATACTAAATAATTTTTTCCAGGTGTTCTTGAGCTCTCGATTTGTTCAAACAGCAGTCCTCGTACGCTTGCTGGTGAGCGCTCCCGTGATTCGAGATTGGAAGATTACAATAGCAACCGGTTTTTGGGAGATTGACGTAAAATAAATAAACTTAAGGTGGCGAAAGCCAAATTCAAGCAAAACCGTAGACTTCATAGCTTATCAGTCAGTGGTAATGATTGACATTTCTTTTTCGTCTAGATTGAGGGTCTGCTAGGTGGATCACAACAAAGAGATTAGTCATATTTGCACTCCGATGTGAATGACCTCTGAACTTCAGAAGGCCAGAGTTCTAAGTTTCGCGTATCGGTCTGGCGAATATTAAACCTCTGGTCAATGATCATCTTACGGTTTCGGTGACCTAACAGCAACCGCTATTTCCCGCCTGAACTTTATGTCTCTTCCAAACGGATCTAAATATCTGTGTTGATTATAGCTCAGGTTTTTGGGTCTTGTAAGGTTCGGATCTTTGGCTAGGGAGTTTAGTTCAAATGCCAAGCTTAGCGGCCAGAACTCGATGAAAGTGACGCATGTTGCACGTGCCAATAAGGAGAATGACAGAGTAATGAGTGTTAAGTGATTTTATCTTACGTGGTTGATAAAGTATTGTTCGGTTTGCAAACGACGAGAAAGCATGCACTGTCAGTGGGCACGATCGCGACGGTGATTCTATTTGTGACTGGGAAAATCCTGATTTGAGGTGAAAATGATAAAAATTGTTTACAACTACGGTGATAAAGATGAGGAATTTCGGATTTTATTCCCGGTGACTGTATTCATTGTTGCTTTATTCCGGTTCTTCTTGGAGAATCCGTGCCGCACTTTCACGGTACCATGGATCAAAAGAGTTGAATAATAACTACTAACATCATTTTACTTATGCGTTCGACATTTGCAGGTGATCCTGCAATCAGTGAGTTAGAATTACCTGCTCAAACCCCGCAGACGCAGCAATAATTGTCCGTGAAGCACTACTGAATTTCTGTTATATTACGGCCGGAAAGAATATCTACTTGTATGCATATCTCATGTAGCAATTGTGCTGCACGGGAACATTGTAAGTAGTCCCGAGAATTGGAATAAAAATCCATGTTGACAACGTCCTGAATAGAATGGCGGGTGTCATTTCCGACGTGCATAACGAAAAAGGCTTATCGGGTCAATTGTAAATATAATTGAGCACGACAATCTTGATTTAGTTAATTTTGAGGAATTATTCATCGGCAAGGTAACAACTGTGTTTTACCCCATAGACTTGCCTTTGCAATTGCAACCATAAAACAAGTGTAAAAATAATGCAAACAGTGAATTTAAATTTGCACTGCTATTTCAGAAAATGTTCTAGGTGAGTTTTTTGGTACACAAGTGTAAATTTTCAGATTTACTCCAGACAATGACGGACAAAGTTGAACACTGATCCGTCAGGGTATGGAAGCTTAGGCGAGCTAGTTCCGGTAACCAGCTACTCCCACTTTATAGTGACATTTTTCTCAGGCCAGCTACAACCCGTAATGATTTCTTGCTAATATCCCTCATTTGGAAAGCCTGCATAATCAATGGAAATACGTTTGACAAAGGCCACGTTGAGGATGGCAATTGTGCAAGCAACACGGACGTCCACAAGAATAATGACGGTGGCGATCTTGTTGGTCACAACGGTATTCGTGACGATAACGAGAAGGAAGAGGACAATGCTGGCTAGATTAGCGACTTCGGAAAAAATGCTGGCTATGCTAATACTAGTGCGGTTTCGGGTGTTTTTCAAAGTAACGATGCTGACAACATTGATGACGAGGCCGATGATGTTGGTGAATCCAATGACGACGATTTAAATTTTGATGATTGCGATGACGACGACGGTGATTCGGATGATGATGGTTCTAATGGTGATGATGATATTGATGACGATTTCGGTGACGATGATTTTGATGATGGTGAGCATTAGCAGACCGATTACGAATCGGGTTGTTAATCGCATACCAGTCAGGAACAGTAATAGGAATCAGACAATCATGCAGAGGAAGAAAAGCGTGACCCCGATAATGTTAGGGCATGTTGGGTTATTCCTAATGGTAACGATATAAATGATCATAAAAGTAATCATAATTATGATTAAGGTCAGGGTGTTCATTAAATTGGTGGTGTTTTAAACTGCGCGGTTTCATTCGCTGATGAAAAAGAACACGATAATTTTCGCAGAGTCCTTGGTGTTGTTTCTAACTTGAGTAAATATTCAGACAACGTTTATGCATTTGGCCTTGGTTTTAATTATAGGATTTGTGAAAATTGTACCCGTGAGGAGGCCGATGGTGCAAGTTTTGCATCAACTACGTGAAATTCACCAGATAATGTAAAATCATACTTCGATCCTGGTTGCTCTAGTTGGTTGATTTCAAAGCATGGCTCAGCTGGAAGACGTAGTTAACGCGGTCAAGAAAACTGAATTTTCCTTTTCACCGGTGACATAATAAACATGCTTCAGGTGTAGATATTGTCATTTTAATTGCGATGGAAAGAGGAATGATGCAAAAGATGAAGGCAGCAGTGCTAGTCGTGAATCGGATAATGATCACAGCTTTATCGTAATAAAACAAATCATTGTAGTCTGTCTTTTGTGGAGCACCAAGCCCTCGACTTTGCTCTAAAACGACATGATTCTGATGGGCAAGGTGATAAATCAATTCATGTACAGTTTGATTTGGTGGGTTTGGCGAATGCAGAATAT
>LUCM01002142.1:213942-240803 GCA_008360955.1 Fasciolopsis buskii | reverse complement strand
TGGAAATATAAGAAATCTTTGCGAAATTTGTTGCAATTCAAATCTCCTTGCAAGCACCATTTACGTGGTCACCATAGGAGTGTAGCCCGCTAGACAATGTAATTTTGACCACTCCCGCCGAATGAAGTTGGGGAAGGATTTTAGTAACAAGTAAGTTAATCCCAAAAAGTTGAACCTCTTGTCCCCCGCTCCCATTCCCGGGGCACCCCCCCCCGTAAGATCGCAAATAACATCCAACGCTGGCTGTGTCGCCGAAGCATCAAAACATTGTTTGCAATAATGGCATGGGTTGGCCCTGTTCAATGCACATGTTTTGAATCGACAAAGGTCGAGGAGTTTTTCCACATTTTGGGTCGACTGGCTTCGGAGTATGTGGACCAGGTCGAAATTTGTCGCTGCTGCACTTGACCAAGTGATTCGAGATAAGTTCGACTAAATGGTAAAGCTTGTTTTAACATGATATTATCTGTACTGTCACAAGGGGAACATGCCGCCTCTAGTTACCATTTACAGCTTTGTAAAACCATCCTCAACACGCACTACGATCTAATATTTACGGAGTTCAGAAAATGGTTCCATAGAGTTTATAAATATTGTTCTCTGGCTGTGGGGGCAGGTGTTTAGGATGGTGCGAAGTGATGATGGAGTGGATGTGAGGTTCGTGATGTATGGAGATTGTGAGAGGAGGATGAATAAACAGAACGGCATGCAATATGGTATCTCTTCAATTATAATCGAATATGAGTGTGGTGTTTTATGACAAGCAATGTTCTATTATTGAATATTTCTAGGCAAACATAGAAAGGGTTCACATTGCTGACAACTCCTCCAAAGTGAAAAATATACTGAAGTCCTACCCGCCATCGTTTCTGCAACATGTTCCCAGTGAACTTTTCGTGATAAATTATTTGACCTGTGTGAACAGCGGACAGTGTAGGTCAAATGGGCACAAAACGCACGATTAACGATGATCAATAGGAATCATATTCGGCTTTGAAAATGTTGAGACCGTTACCCAAGTCTGACAAAAGTAATTGGTGGAGCTACTCGTAACCTGATAACACGCAGGCCGACTGTTGAACAGATACCCAATCAGCATAAACTTCGCACAATGAGAGCTAACTCAGAAAAAGATGGGTTAACAGAGGCGATAATGAAGGGAACAAACTAGAATACATGCCTCGTAATTCTTCTATCAAATGTTAAAAGAAATCAACCAGTGGGCACTGGATAGGGAAAAAATGACCCATATATGCGATCGGAAACAGATCAGCTCTTAGCAAAACTCAGTACAATTCATAAAATGGTTCTGTTTAGAGAGAAGTGATTTCAATCCAATTGAACAACTGGGCAGGATAGTGCAAATCATCCGGTTGAAGCATAGAGGGGAGACAGAAATAGATTCGCTAAATGTACAGTTATTTCAGATTTCTAGCACGGTTAAAGACGGATTATTTTGTTTGCCTGGTTTGTCCAGTTCTTACCACGATGTGTCAATCGGATTAACTGATTATCCCTAAAACGTTCAGGCATATTTCATAAGTATTACTGCCTCTCCTTGGTTCTTTCCTCGATCTTATGTTATGGTTACTAATCATACATTGCGTGCTGAACATTCCAGGTTTCCATACGCAAATTCATGTACATCGTTGTGAAAACTAGAAAAATTAGCACACTGAAATCATTGAATGCCGTTCGAAACGAGATTAAACCGTAACTTCAACGGGCGGACAGTGAATGAAACAAGAGATGTTTTGAAAACCTTAGAGATGTTCCGAAACCGACTATGAAATCTTATTACTGGGGTCGGTTTTCTAAGGATGTGATTTCCAGTGGTGGTTAGGTGTGTGCTATCTGTGGGCAAGATTACAAAGACCAAAATTTCCGAAAGCATATTAGTTTGATCCGTGGTCAAAGCCAACATTTAAGGAGCTGATAAAACCTTGCGATTTTCTGGCCAGTTGTTTTCCTATACTCAGGGAATGAATTTATTTCATCGAACGGACAAGCAACTCTATCGTGAGCAAAACCCGTTCTGAAATCCCAACGGAAATTATGGAAACAATGGTAAATATAGCCGCGCAAGTACACGGATCACAGCATCTAAAACTTCAACAGCTTTATCCGGCCCGAAAATCTAGAAGAGACTCACTAACTGGCCTGAAACAAACTAACAGGAATTGCGCAGATGATGTCTCGACAGATTCAACGTAGACGTTAGAAAGTTACTCAGAGACACGGCAAGAAATACACCGAAAATCATTATCATCAGGTTTCATTTTCGCAGGCGAACTGTGCCGATTTGGCTGGAATTGACGCTCATAATTTCCGCATATCGCTACGAGACTAATAAGTGCATACGCAAGGACATGAACATTATATACATGTATGTAAATTTGATCGAACGATTTGAACCCATTCACTTTCGGCCGTAATGTAAGCCCATAAGGTGGCGAAATCTGGCCCAGACTAGAAAACTACAGCCCAAGCTCGCTCAAAATGGCAACGACACAAGGGTTCAGCACATCAACAATCAAAGTGACGAAAAACGTGCGCAGTCAAATGACAGACAGGTGACTCGACTGACAGCAAAGGCAAACTGATTCAAAAATATTAGATGACGCCGGTTCTGTCGTATTACACCGCACAGTACATTTTACCCATGCTACAAACACAGGGGCATCAATAGAGAAGTAATGCACATTCACATTGATCAGATCCTAGAAATACGTCTTATGCTGATAATTGCAGGAAGGCGACAAACAGCTATCAACAACGAGAAATAATCACTTGAAACCATAAACCGGGATAAATTGTCCCCATGAAAGTGTAGAATGCGTCAGTCATCATATATCAAGCGCACGGGAAAACGGTCTGCTGATATCGAAGAATGACAGCTCGACATATTTGACAAATATATGATGTGTCAAAAAGTGACCATGATCCGAAAGGTTGTCAATTATATTGTTCATATAAAAAAATAAGTTGACCATGCATAGTTGCCATGCAAAGTATTCCACGAAATCGAACAGCATTCAGAACGGCGTTGCACCATTCAAAAAATATTCTGCAAAACTTACCCAGATGACAAAGTAAATACCATAACAACAAACGTAAACACAGAGTGATGAATAAAATGCAGACGCGCCAAATTGCTAGTAAAATTTCCTCATTGATAAACCATTTTATTCAGAAAATTTGCGCATATTTGACGATACGGATTTTAGGCAATGCTCACATCCATACATGGACAGTGGAGAACAACGTTTTCATCTTTCATTTATCTACTTGGTTTATTAGTAAAACGACAATGTACAACATATTTCAAAAGCATCCCGGTCACCTCGTTCGCAATATCCTAGAATGTGCATACACGTATTTCCGAGTGTGTACACCAAACACGTGAATGAATTATGCCCGAGGATCGATTGTGATGACTGCGGGAAAGAACGACAATAAACAAGAGAAACAGACTAATACTTCTACTACAATAGCTATTAGAATCGGTACATTTTAGTAGCAGGAGATTGTATGTTTTCATGAAATAATTCACCATGTGATATCATCGCTCAACTCACCATAAACAAACCAGGGAAGCACTGTACAGCTGTTTCATCCTTGTTAGGAATTATCTGCAGTGCATATCCACCGCGCCCGAACTGGGACGCGAACCCCGGGGACGAACGATTGTGAGTCGAACGCCTTAGCCATTACGCTACCGGACAGCCTCTGAAAGGTTTGGTGGATAGGCATTGCTGATGATTCCTAACAAGGATGAAACAGCTGTACAGTGCTTCTATGGTTTCTTTATGGTGAGTTGAGCGATGATATCACATGGTGAATTATTTCAAGAAAACACTCATTCTCCTAATACTAAAATTCCACGTTTTGTCAAGATCTTGCTAAGCGACCGCAATAACGGTGCAGCAGTCCAACTTTTCATTTTGGTGCGCGCAATATTGAAGCAATGTAATTAGCCTACACGTCTGATTGAAACGTGTCATTTATCATGGTCTAAATGTTGCGGTAGCGAATTCATTCTACTGAATAATGCCCTGGATCCAAAGTGATTCTGCCCGTGTGGTCCACACTCAAACGATGGAGTCGCCAGATGAATATTTTCCACAACTTGATAGTCTGTCATCGGTGCGCCAAAGTGTATAACTGTGAATGTCCAAGTCTGTCGGTGGCGTGACTCACGTCCAATTAACTATTCTGATTGAGTTCGGTGTTCATGAACTCAATTACCATCTAGTCGTAATTCAACCACTCCTCTCTTGTTATTTTGTCACGTCACTCAAAAGACTTTCAAACTGCACACGGTGAGTATGTTTTATCTTCAACCAAAGATTGCATATTGTCGGGTTTGTAAAATGGATTATGTATTACACTAATACTGTGAATGAGAAACTCCCAATGTGTCCGAAATTTCGAGATTCACACAAAGAGATGTTGCATGAGATGTTAGGCAGTGAGCTTCGACGGTTATCACGAAACAATAGCGGAAAAGCTAACCTTCAAAAATAAGGCAAGGTCGAAAGTATGGGTTTTGTTCTCCATAGAACATTTTGCATAAAGATATGTGAACAAAATATCCCCTAGTAGGCATACCTGACGAGCACCAATAACACCGTAACGGATCCGGTGATTCCGCAGAAGTGTTGTTCATCCATCCGTATACGGAACCTACTACCGTGTACAGAAGCTGTTCTGTTCCCTAGTAGAGCTAGGATTTTGTAATTTACTACAAAATGTTGTTTACTCATGAACGCCGGTTTTGGAGATAACATCCCAATCATTTCAACCGGAATCGCAAACGAGACCACGTACAGCGTCAATTTGAATTTCTTGCCAAGTCCAACGTGAAATAAGCAATTTCAATCACTGGCAATGGATCAAAAAATCGTTCAGTAAGGATGAGCTTTCAGTGTTTAGGGGCGAAGAATTTATCACCCAATTCATAGATTCTTCGGTAGTTGTAACCTAGGCAAAGAACCACAGCGCAGACTCTGAGACTTCACGTTTTAGTCCTCGTTTGATTGACCACTGTATTCTGTTCTATCTTGGCAAAACTCTCAGTTAGCTTTTCATTTTCATATATATGCCTAATCCTTCTAGTTTCCACAAGCGAAACACCTTCGAAGTATGGAAAGCTCGACCTAGTTGCGAATATTTGTAACTAGTCGACTTTTTGGGTATACTCAACAGACTTTCCCCAGGAAGGACTTAACTTCAAGCTTTCCTTGAGAAAAGTTATCAGAGTTTAATGAAAATCTGGCCCACTGAATCATTCCCGCCCAAGCTATTTTTCATATTTCAATACCTCTAAATGAGACATAACATAGCACATCGCTTTTTCGATACTGTCCGTAATAACCTCGGTTCTGACAATAATGAACCATCAGATTTTGTCAAACCAATAACAATTTCGTGATCAGTTTGAATGTGAATCGATCCGAAATTCAAGCACACTCGGAATTCGAGAAATGCCATCACATTGTCTAACCGGTAATGATATTCAATTAAACCTTCATTGTTTATCATATATCAGTTTCATGATCAGCCTGTTTTTCGCTCGGCCGTTATCGACAACTTGTTCATCTCCAATTAACTGACCTTCTGGAATAAGTTGTGAACCAACATGCCCCAATGTTTCCGTTCACTGACATTCGGAATTCGATGTTATTAAAACCTAATCAGATTATTCGGCTCGAGGTTGAACCTTTCACTACAGGTCGTTCATGTCGAAGTTGGAACGTGCCGCCCACAAAACACGAATCTACCCGGATCTTCAGTCTAGTTTTTATCGCATAACACAGTTCACCATGATCTTTTGCAACTACAGTCATTTAATCTTATTTCTCTATTTCGTCCAGGTACTCCAGAAGAATATCCCTGGGACAAAGGTACGTTGTCAACTTCAACCAACTGGTGCGGCAGTAATTCTGAAAATACGTTATTGATTGTTCATTTGGAGACACTGGTTGTCTAATGCACTGGAGATTATTTGGCCCCTTCAAAATGGTTTGACACTTTTGATAATGCAATGGGCCTCCATGTTCAGCCGTATGCAGCAGTTCATTAGTCGTCTCGACGTTGGTTGCCGTCACTCTCCTGTCTGGATGGCCCAATATGAGGCTGACTTAAGGTCGACGAATAGGGCTTGGAGTGCATCATGTCAGTGGGAGCAGAAGGCAAATAAGGTAGCTCCTATCATTCAAACGTGGTTGAAAATATAGACAGGTAATCTTCAATATTCCAGTCTACTCTCGCCTAGCCATACTCTAGCCGGTAGAAATAAAGTATAAAAAATTGAAATATTCATGTCGCTTAGTTGATAGCTTGTGCGTTGCCTGAGCTATAGGAGTGCGGAGAATTGTTAGCACATTTCAAGTCAATGTGAATGTCCGATCCGTCTGAAATTTTGAGAATGAGATAAGAACGGCTTTGGTCATTTCTTGTGGAATGCACTACGTTGAAATCGAGCTGACGATTTATGCTAATCCGCAGTTTACTTTAGTTATCAGATATTTGGAGTTTAAATTAGAAGATAAATATCTTGCCAGGAGGTTACTCTCTGGCGTTTTCATCAGCCACTCAGTTAACTTGAAACCAGCATCTACTTAGGCGGCATTATTCTCACCGATTGAATCTGCTTACATTTTTGTTTGAATGATGGTTTGGAAAGCTTCAGTGTTGCTCAGCCGCGCAGCAGCTAATCACTTTAGCTGAATGTTTCCCGTGTGCAAAGACACCTGGTGCATTGCAGGACTACAAAACATAAGAGCTTTGTTTCTTCATTCACCTTAACTTGATAGATCTTGACGGATAGACTGGCATGTTTGAGTTTACTTTTGTTGGTCCATTTTTTGTGTCAGTGGAAGGAATAGTGAGATCAGCACAGAGCAATCACATGACATACGCTGTCCTAGAGCCACGAGAAAGCTGACATTTGGAAACAAAGACTTCCCGGTTAGGGAATATGTTGTGCGCTTTTGGGACTAAAATGATGCAGTCCGGTTGGAGGAAGGTGTGTAAATCCGTGCGCCTGACTGCATTTAGACACTTCAAATTTTCTTCTTAAGTTGACTGTGATTCGTCATTTTCTTTGACTTTGCTTGATATCACTCATCCAGTTGTAATTAGGTATCCTCGTGGAAAAAGACAAATTTGAAATGGACTAGTTTTATTTGTTTTGCTGAGCTGCTTAGCAATCGCGAAGAAATTCTGTGAAAAATCCAATCGGAAAGGAGACGGTTCTCATCCGAATGGGGTCACCGCTCTTCCAGAGTACATTCACAGAACGGCATATTATTAAAATGATAATCTGTTCATTTTAACGCTGTGATTCGGCTGATACTTGTGATCAATTGACTGAGTCATCTGATGCTTAAGGACACGCTAATTCAGTTGCGCAAGTTGCGTGAACCGCTGTTAGAAGTGTCCAGCTCGGTCAATCCGATACAAATGTCAATGCAAACACATTTTCCAGTACTGGTTAATCGGTTATGGATGAAAATATCCCATAGTTCACAGTATTTGTTCTGTAAACTAGCAAACTATCGTCCAGATGATGTTGATTGGTGTACTTACCATTCACAAACAAACAGCGCGATATGATGCGTTCAAACGAGCCAATTAGCACTGTTTCATCAGATGCTAAAATCTCCCAGTCAAAACTAGGTAATAAGGGTTTAAAACACACAGTGGGGTCAAATGTGTGTTTGTGTGCATTTGAGTTATTTCCGCAAATGATCTAAGAATAATGAAAGAGCGTTACTGATAGTTTCTCTGATTAGCCGTCTTCTCTGCTAACGTAGGTGGGTACTAAGTTATTTGTATCTCTGTTGCACCTGATCATGCTGACATTAATAAGCGCAAAAAACAAGATCAAACTTCAGGATTCAGCAAACGAGCCAACGTGTCTGAGTGTCTGCCGGACCAAATCATTAGTTTTAAATTAACAACCGTAATGGAAGTTATGCTGTATAGAAAGACCTAAAGTGCCATATTCTCGTCCAATAATTTGCGCTATGAACCTTGACACTGTACCAATCGCGTAATTGCAAAGGGAATAACCGAATATGAGCTGGTTGCAGTCATCTGTGGACCATGAGACGTGAGTTTCATTGGCTTTTCTATCCGTCACTCGGTATGACGTAAACTCTATTAACAACTAGTGTTGTTTAATGGAATACCACTTGGCAGACAAAGTGACAGACATCTTTTAGTGGTTGGGTCTTTTGTAAAGAGCCGCGTTAATAAAAGCAGCCGGCTGATTAGGTTAATCCGGATACTGATTGTGGACGATCGCAGTGTTTGTAAGTTTCCGCTTCTTAAGTAATCTGTTGTGGGATAGCTTCACACTGGCCGACTGCCTGCAGCACATTACGCAACCGCAGCGAGGTGTCTCCGACTCACGAGAACATATGGCCAATGTAGCCGCAGTTACTACAACCATGTTGGATGTACAATGGAAGCAACCATTTTGTTTTAGAATCTCTCAGTCTCTGACCGGTTTCGTTCCTAAACGCACCCTGATCATAATGTGGTAGCCTATTGTGACTGTGCATGTGTGCATATTTTTGTCAACTACGAATGGTATTTCACTTTTCATAACGATACGGTGTGCGCTGTTCCTTTTTCTTAGCCTTAGCTATCACATAATCAAACAAATGAGTATGCTGGAGGTACGGTCAATGCATCAAAGGCTGTGCAACCGTTTACTAAGAATAATTTGGCCTAATTTGCCATCATTTTCTGCAGTTTGATGAGTGAGTTTTACACTCTCTAAGTATTCATTGTGTTTTTGATGAGGAATTCTCACTGTCAGATGTAAGGTTTGAAATCTCTAACGGAAGAATTATATATATATATATATATATATATATATATTGACAGGATCCTCGACCGCAGCCAGCAAGCTGGTCAGACGTCTTCTGATTCACTTTTTCCGTATCCTAACCATAATGAACAAAATCCTCATGTTTTGCTAAAAACCCCACCACTAATTTAATCGCTTGCTTTCTACTAATTATGTCATGTCGGTTTACTCGTCCCATTACTGGTAACTGGCTCGATGCATGCAACTCTGTAGTGGTGGTCTATCCATTGGTGCCGACCATGAAATATTCGATGTGAATATCTTGCAAATGACTTCCCCTCCAGTAAATCGTGGCTCATTTCGCAGCACTAGGCGTCATTATTTTCTTGAGTTTTTATACAAAATCTGTAACATTGCTACAACATTGCAGGGCATCGAGAGGGTCATCAAGCATTTAGAACTGAAACGATATTCACTAAGCAGCCGAATTGAGAAGCTCTAGAATTATCAGTACTGCACGTTCATGGCATCCAATCGGGATCCCTTTCACGCCGGTTACAACAATTAACTTGAGGTTGCATCGAAACTAATTGGATTTTATGTCGCAAGCATGCGGCATTTGTCAGAATTTAGACAATCAAAATTAGCTTCTTTTAAGACTAATGACAGAAGTTTGATGTGCATGAGTCCCGCGACTTTTGGTAGGATCAACTAATGCCTGCAACTGGATGGCACCTGAACCAAAGTAGACTAACAGTAGGGCGATGCATTGCTTTAGAACAACCGACTGAATCATGAGATAAATTTTGACCACTGCCGTTGTTGCGGTGTCACGAGCCCGTTAGGCAATTTTCTTACTAAATTTGTAACCAGCAATCACCATTCCCTTCTGTTGACATAATACTAACCATGTTAATTATTCAGCCGAACTTGACCCACTTGTTCATCCATTACCCCAGAAATTCGACGTGACATGCAAAGACTTTCCTGATGACCTACCTTCAATAACCTCACCCTGTTGGTGCTATAATCGATCAATCTACTCTCTCTGTCAAACACAAACAGAACTTGTATGCTAAAAGCATAAACATAAAGACTAATTTTGATTTCGCGATTTCAACCAACATACTCTTTGATACATACCCGGATACAGTCCTCTAGATGAACATTTTGGATCCTCTTAAGATAGTCATTTATTTTGCTAGGCCAGGCTCGAGGGTCGTCAAACATACCATTTAACAATTGTTTAACTCATGAATTATTTCACCATTTGATATCAACCCTCAGTTTGCCATTATTAAACCATGGAAGCACTGTGAATCTCTATCGCGTTAGGGTTCATCAGCTCTGTAAGTCATGTCCAAAGTCTTCGTCGTACTTAGGCTACCTGCAGAGAAGTCATCTATCAGTAGGGGTCGATCGCTTTGAGCTAGCCCACAGTAACCGTGCAAATCAGTGACGGATAAGTGCAACATCATGTGGTGAAGTTCAACAAACCGTTCAGAGCCTGTCCGGTAGCGTAATGGCTAAGGCGTTCGACTCACAATCGTTCGTCCCCGGGGTTCGCGTCCCAGTTCGGGCACGGTGGATGCGCACTGCTGATGATTCCCGAAACGATAAAACAGCTGCTGTACACTGCTTCCATGGTTTGTTTATGGTGAGTTGAGCGATGATATCACGTGGTGAGTTATTTCAATAATGCATGTGATGTCATACCACTAATACCTAACTTTCTTGAAGTATCGGTTGTTTCTAAGTGCAGCAAGAAAACTTATTTCGTCGCATGCGCTTACTCCATATGTTTCAGCTGCTTCACTCTATCCAACACTTTGTTTTGTTCCGGGAATTAAGGCCTGATATTCGAAATACTAGATCAAATCACAGGACTGTTCGCTTCTTGGACTCACTTGACCGATCCTTTGGTAATGCTAGTTGTTGCCTTTCGAAGCCATTTTTCATCATTGAACTGGAATGTCTCGTGCTTCTGAGCGGCATAGTGTAACAGAGCTGTGAATCAAACAATTCCCGATTTACCATTCTTTTCGTGCTTATATTCAGCTTCAACATTAGTCGAAATGGGTCACGTTTCGTATAAGCAATGAAGTTCTAATTTCCAACATAATTATTTGGCTCTTTCGCGCACCACAGTGAGAAATACGGCGCTGAAAACCGTCACATAAGCACCCCGGCCAGTTAAGCACCGAGAACTTCCCTGCTCCACCTTATGCACACCTAGAGAGGTCAACGGAAATGCAATCGAATGCTGATATGCAAGTTTATTCTACCTTAGTGATCCGAGCCTTAGATATCCAATGAACCTTACGATTTTTTCCGCTGTTGGTAAACCTCGGGCATTCCGCGCACGCACTGGATTGCTGATTGACAGCACTTGGGCTTTGAATCACCTCTAGTGTCTTACAGATTCATCAGACAAAAACTAATTTCCATCTTATTTATCGGGGAACTTGGATCTAATTTGGTCTCTGTCCATCAATTAGCCGAGAGCAGTTGCATATTCGCCGTAAAAGTCACGATGGAATATTGACTGACCGACAGACCAAATCAATTTATTCCCATCGCGATAAGTCACCCTTCGGTTTTGTCAAGATGTTTGAACATTCAATTGGTATCAAGAGTTAATCAAAATTCTTGGTGATCCTTCATTAGTTTGAAAATCTGTTTGCTGCTGATGGTTCATTTCTGTTGCCAAATCCGTCATTTTGTGACTTTGTACGTACAAAGTGGGTTGTTTACCAAAAAGGTTACTTGAAGACAAACCAGCCCCCAGTAGAATAAAATGTTCCCAAGTCAACAAGAATAACTGATGTTGAAACTGTTCGATTGCATTTCAGATCAGCATCGGTCAACCACGTGCTCACAATGCGAAATATCTCGGGACAACCAAACTGTTTGAATTTGTCTTGTGGTCTTTTAACAATCTCAAATTGTTAGTCAACTGACCAATTTTTATTGTTTTTCGTTTGTATATCGAATAAAACAGAATAAATCTGCTTAACGTTTTCTTCAAATGAACAAAATGGACCTGTCCACCAATTTTTCTATCTCGGGTTAATATTACTGGAACATTTCCGAAAGCATGCAAAAGCGCAGTTTGACGTGCGACGCGAATCCATTTCATTGCGAACAACTACCGCTGTAAAAGTTCATATAATGTTATTCAGAGGTCACATTTTTGTCTTTTTTTAATCGTAACATTTCCACCGGCAAACAGCGGTGACAGTACGCTGGAGGTGACAGTTTGCTACCGGAGTACTATTTATGACTAATTGCCAGGTAACTTTGATCATGCTTTTCAGAAAACCTAGCAATAAACTAAAAATTGACAAATAAATTTGACAATTTTTTCAATTAAATTTGAGACCTAAATGCTCCTTACTTTGTTGGGATGTTGCGCGCCGTATCATTTATCACTCCCATTTGCTTGGTCATAAGTGTCGCATATACAGATTATCGATTGCATCGTAGCGTGATTAGGATTGCAGTATTCTTGTCTCAGAATTGATTAAATCGGCTAGTCAATGAGGTAAACTTAACACAAGTGAACTGGCTTTCCAGCGTAATTTAAACCGGCAATAATATGGCCTGATTTTTTCGGAGTTATTGAAATACAGTGTTCCTAAATTTCTGAAGTCGAAAAATCGCTGTCGCCATCTCTGACGACCTCTGTCGGTGTTCTCCGTTATAATTTAGTCCTGTTTCGCTTACTTAGGCGAGAAAAACAGAAAAGGATCAATAGCCATTCAGTATGGATTCTCTTCTTTTTCATAAGCAACTGGTAGGCAATGAAGTAAGTTCAAGAGGAGATTTATTGGCTAACTGCCTCTCAGATGTTGACACTTGGAAGCAGCTGGTTACCTCCTCTGACAATTAAGTGACCTGATAGCTCCTTTTTGATAAACCTGATTAACTAGAGGTGAGATTGTCAAGGAAAACAGCCCGCAGCAATTTTGATACATCAAAATAAACATCAAGGAATCAGTTGGCAGGCGTCAGGTCTCCATGCTTCCTAGTACTGGGATCTGAGAGGAAAGATCGTGAATCGAATAGTCTAGTCGCCCGGCCAATAAGGTATTGTTCCGATAGTTTTCTAATCATATTTCTATTTAATGCAGCACCTATTAAGTATGTGTGGTTCAGTGAAAAGTCCGACGCCTACAGTATTCTATCTTTATAATTACTTCTCCCTAGGGAGCCGAATTGTAACGAGAGCCGTACAGGCCTTCAACAGAGCTTTCGAAACTCGTCATCATGAGGGGCACGTTAGGTTTCCACTCGGCAAATTACCCGTCAGGCAATTCTACTTTCGCATCATTTTTATGATGATTATACTGACGCCACACAGGAATTTGGAATTGAATAGCGGAGTAATCTGGCCTTAAAATTTGCTACAAACTACCAACCGTGTTCAACAAGGATTTTGTTGACAATTGTACAGCCTCAATAGAGCAGAGCCCTACTATCATGTTTCAGATAATTTCTCCCTGGCAGGATGAGGAACCCACCACTTGAGCATAAAATGCGCCAGTCAGTCAGTGTCGTCTAATCACGCATTTCTTTTCGTTTGTTAATATTAGTCTTCCACGTGATGCCATTCTAATGCCACATTTGGACATAAAAACTTCAAATGCCGAGCTCGAATTGTCAGCACCAAATCAAATAATCGTCGCCCTTGTTTGATACACAATTCTGGAATTGATCAATGCCGGATCATATCTGATAACAGCTGGTCAAAATATAGTCTTGTGTCCAGAAAGACTTCTCGAAGAAAACGAGAATTGTGGATCCCATCTTGTGTGTGTTCATTTATAATTTGTAGGCCTGCTCGAACAAAACATTGTTTAATCACGTCTAAATTTCCCCTCTGCTCGGTGGAATCGCCAGAATCCAAATCAACTGACAAGTAGCAAATCCGGCACCCAGAAATCCCTACTCCGTTGTCACCGCCGATATGTTCTCGGGTGGTGGTGGACTGAATCACACCACCTATACAATTGTAATGACAATAAAATTAGTTGGCATACTCTGTACATAAGCGAGTGGGACATACTCACGTACCGCTGTTCGCTGGGCTGCGTTGTGGCACACAGAAACAACCGACCAGCAGACGCAAGCACGCAAACCCATTCAGTTTCAGTTTGCAGGGCATGTTTGCCACCTAGATGGAGTATTCGCCTGCGATTTAGACGATTCTGTGGCAGCCGGTTGTAATCTACCTACATTTTCGTGGGGCTTGAACCGTATATTTCCTATTACTTCTCAATACGCTGTGTTGCTACTTGAGTACACCGGCTTGCTTGATGCATATCCATCGAGTGCAAATTCAGCGGCTAGCATTTCTCATTCCACCCAATGATGACAATAATGCAAACCAGTTTTTTTGTTTGCGCTACTAACTCCGCATCACAAGTTTATAGGTACATGTCGACCACTTAATGTACTTACCGTCTTGAAATTACCTTATGGTTCCCTTAGGTTGGTCGACACTAAAATAATTTTCCAAATATTATGACAGTTCGAGCATTATTGCTAACCATTTATTGTTGGGATTGACTGGTGTTATTTTTTGAATCCTCTACTACCTCCCTTTTCAATAAAGCAAATCATGATTTGTTTCCAAATCAGACAGATGAGTACATCCTGTTTGCGAATATATGATTAGCCATAGAATTTTTCACAAATGCTTGTTCCCGAGATTAGTCAAAAATAACAATTTATTTTCAAAAGGGCCTCCGTTAAACTTTATCCATATTAGTGTTTAGACCTGAGGGTCATTGACCCATTTTATCTCACTTGTTCGCCTGTCTGATTCTTCAAAAATCTGGAGCTTTGCACTCTATACTCCAGGATGACTACAAAATCTACTGGCCAGCCCTTGTGGTCTGAAACATAGAATCATGCCCTAAGACTGACACTAACTTTCTTTCAGGCACTCTGGTAATTTTAAACAATTTCCTAATTCTAAGCACGTCCTTTTTGCTTGATTGGCATTATTACCTTTTGGGAGGCTCGAAGAAGAAACTTGACCCGTCCTCGTTGTGTTTCCGTTAAAATTGATGCCCAGGCAGTTTTAAATAGCTGCTATTCAAATGACCTCAGAGCTCACCATGAGAAACTTAATTGAACTTCCTCTAGGCATAATCTAGCTTCCGTTTTAGACCACCTTGTAATCTATTTTAATCCTCTTTTTTGGTGTAGTTTCGCAAGCACTGTCAATGGCACCATCTTTATCCCGCCTTCCATGGACGATGTTTCAAACCCTATGAACGAGTATCCAGTGAAAGCAAATAATACATTTATTCTCTGAGACTCTTTAGTGCCAAACAAAATAGATCCACTTTCGACACAAAACCGTCAATTCGTCGCTGCAAATCGTTCACCTGGCTATCTAAGCAAATTCATATGCCTCTGGTTCGGAAATCCTCCACTGAAAACTTCGTAAACCAGATGCAATATCAGCCAATGGCAGCAAGTTTGCATACGAAGGCATTTTCGTCACGGGGAATAAGAGCATCTCTCACATGTTGTCATCTGGTGAGGATCTTGCATAATTTTAGGAGTTTGATTCAGGCTTATCAGGTGAAGTGTTTCTCGATCAGTCTTGGTGTTCTGTGTGTTAGAATAGGGGGCAACGCTGAACATGTTTGCGTGAGTTATGTTTCCTCCAACCAAACAAAAGTTCACCCACGACCGGAAACGGTAAACAAAAGATGCAGGCTCGTACTCAGTTTTTTATAACTTCCTCTATGAAAAGTTTTATTTTCTCAGTTACTCACCAAAGATGCATCACTCCAATCTGTTCCACGCGGCAAACTGCTATCCATCCGGCTGTTGCTGTCGTCTTCGCGAATGTTCCAGCGATCATTTATATCCTTCACAGTTCACTATGTCAACATAGAAGAGAACGTCATCGGTGCCACTCCACAGTTCTGGTTTACTGCAGTGTCAATATCCAAATTAATTTGGACTTTTGTCAAAAGTGTTTAGAACTGTCACTCGACTGGTTTATTGAGATTTTGGTTGCATATGTCCAAAACTTGATCCATCGTGCATGAGCACACTTTTACATGCGTAATGTAAAGTGCGCTAATCCACAATGCACTGATCTGCAGTCCGTGGCCAATTTTGAGCTTGCATTATCTCATGAAATAGCGGTATGTTCCTAATAAACCCCGAATGTTTTGGAATAAGTCCGAATAATTCTGACATATTTCTAAATGAGGGCGGGAAAATGGCATACTCTTACCATCTTTCATTTTTTTCACAAACTGCATTAATTACCTCGTTCTCCGTCTTCCTGCATGTGCCAATGTTGTAACCACTTCTATCCCTACCTGGAATCATCCAGAAGTCGTAATGCATACCTGAACACATCGTTCACCGTCACCCTCAATCCTACTGAATAACTGAGAGGCATTTTTTGCGCAGACTAGCTTCCTACCCCCGTCTCACAGTTCGCATATGAAAGGGAATCTGATGGACATTTCTAGACACTCGATTTTTTTCTTAGAGTTGGTGCGGACCATAGATAACGACCGAAGTAGAGCGGACGCTTCCTGCCTACTTTTCGCTATAAATTACATTGAAGTTGCTCTGGAAGCCATAGCCAGGCGGTCGTGAGCGAACTCAAAGGTCGTTCGTGTCTGGTACGTAAGTGGCGTCAGTCTACCGTTCTCAGGGTTCAGTAAACTTTGGTTTACTAACACTTTCTCCCTGCGCCACTTTATTGCTTCCTTGTAAATTCCTAGGGTGTGCTACGCGTGACTTTAATTTGTCTAGGTGTATCCTTCAAATGATCAGTCACGTTTTGGGTTTCTTTATTTGTTCTGACTATGAGCATTTGTGGTGGACATTTACGCATATGTCGGAACTAATTATCACTGGCATATGAGATTGATGACACTTGTTTCGATGAGCTACACTTTGGATTTTACCGTTTACGCAGGAAGTCGTTGATCCTTCGATGAAAATTACACCAGGGATGAAGCACGCTTCGATTTCAGTTGGACCCATCCGTCTTTCGACCGACAGATCTTTACGGCTAACGACGAAAACGCCCGAGCCTGGTACTTCCCAACTCTATGACTGATCGGGTGACTTGAGATATGTGAGTAAGGGGAGAAGCGTGAGGGATAATCAGCCAACTTGCTAAAGCATAAAAATAATGCAAATATCATGGGACTATGCCGTAGCATGGACAACGTTGGCTTTTCTTTGAAAAGCTGATAAAATTTCCTCCAGATTGCCGTCCGATTACCGATGAGTCAGCATGTAGCAAAGTCAAAAAATACAAAAGGTTCTTCTAAAACCTACTTGTTGTTCCACGTCATAGTCTTTCTCTTTTTGCTTTTATGTGAAACGACCTGCTGCAGCACCAGTATTCGTTCCACGGTCATCAAGAACCAAGATGAAATCAGGTGATTTCACATTCCAATATATACTTGAAGGGAAAATTTGCAAGATTAATAACTGAAGGTTAGCAGTAGGAAATTATGCCGTTCACGAAGTCATTCATCATGTGAAATCAAAGCTCAGATAATCTATAAAGCATCGTGAGTGCATTATATAGATGCTCCAACTGGGACAAAAACCTTCGTGAACCATAAAACCTTGTGCTGCCAATTATGACGAAGAAGCTAATCTCTGTGGGTCGCGTTCCAAAACTTCGCCATACTTAGGCTTCCTGCAAAGGCATTCTCTATAAGTTGAGGCTGTTTGTTGCACCCCATGGAGAGGCCCGGTCCGTACAAATCAGTAATGGATACGTGCGGCATTAAGTTGTGCAGTTTAGAAGACGGTTGAGATCCTGCTTGGTGACGTAGTGGCTAGGGAGTTGGACCTTCAGTCGTTCTTCCTGGGTCCGATTCCCACTTGGGTGGGAACAGATTGTGCACTGTTGGTGATTACCAAAAGGGTTGAGACAGGTGGACAGTGCTTCCATGACGTTTTAGGCGTAAGCTGAGCCTCGAAATCACAAGGGGAATAGCTTTGATAGATTAGCAATTCTCCGATACTATCCTGTCTATGACGATACTACCTGCTTTGTTTGGCATTACCAATTATAACTGGTAAAGAGTGAAGTTGTGGTACGATCTGGAATTCCTTATCTTCTCAGATTTCTCAGTCCTCCATGATTATTATCAATGGGTTTGTTGGTTGCAGCTTCAGATCCCTGTTCCTTCCAATTTTTTCGTTGATGGGCTGTCAGAAATTCATGACCCTCGTTCACTACACAACGTAGTTGAGACGGTTTGTAAAGTGGGCTAACAAACAGCAATTTTACCCGGAAAATTCAGTTCGCAGTGCGGAGTTCCTAAACAATCCAATATGTTCAGTGAGTCCTAACAGGTTCAGCCCCACTTCGTTCAAAAACTAGAACTTTTCATTTTCAGACTTCTCACCTTTCCGCCTCCAAGTAAGCTGTCTGATACGTGACCATGGTATCTCTTTCAGATGATTTGGGATGTTCACGAAACACTGGTTTCATGATGGAAGGTCACCTGTACCATGCAATAGGCACTGCGTGATGAAGGGTTACGGTATTGTCTGGCAGGTCTTCATGATACCGCACTGATCTTCATGTAACCATCGTCTGTCGGATGTTGGAAAACGTAATCAAACCCCCAAAGTAACATCCGCCACTGCGCTTTTCATCACTGTAAATCCTCAATGTCTTCTAGCCATTTCGGTGACTGGTGGTCGGTTTGCCAAAAAAGGGCAGTCAATTCGGTGATGATACGGACTTGCAATGAATAAGTCCCTCCAAGTTGTGCATCATTTTTTCTCCATCCCAAAAGACAGAAATGAGAAACTAAGCAAAATACTGAACGGGCTTGTCTTCAATTAGTCCTAATAAGCCATGGAGTACACAAAAACAACTAACAGTTAACTATTACTATAATTCACATGAATCTAAAAGTTTTGTTTCTGTAGGGAATTGATCACTGTGTCAACTCTCCTGCTGATTTCTCACATCCACATATTACTGGGAGCCAGGGAAATCTAAGCATCTGGACAGAGGACCACCGAGAATACAGAGCGCGGGCGCCGAGACGAACACACGGCTTCGGTTCAATTCGGTACGCGATACTTTCGTGCTTTTAATTATGGGCTTCGAATTTTATGGACGAAATTACTAGCATTTATTGTTTTCTGATCAGAATCGATATTTTGCCAAATCGAATGTCTTCATCTGGTCGTTTCGCTTCTCGTCATATTCCGTCCGGATTAATCGAGCAAGAACAACCCAGAGACCTAAGTCCAGTCAGCACGAATCTCGGCTGTAGGTCTGGTGATCCGCATAAGTTGGTTCAGATGAAAGATCGCTGACTAGTCTCAAGTTTGTTGCTCGCTGCTCACTTATAGTCTTTATTGTGACAGACATCCTACGCGCCTTCAAATTTATTACATAAATCACAGCACTTTCGACCTGGTACTCTAGGTAGGCCAAGGGCCAAATTCAGCTTTAGTACCACAGTTATAGTTGACCGGGGATCTTCTATATTTCTCGGTCTGGCCTTATTTCTGGATGGCATATTACCAGAAATCTATCTCATCAACCCCTTTTTTGAGAAGTGAGATTCAACCCGGTAGGAACTCAACGGCCTTGTAACTACCCCAGCTGTTCCTGTAATCAGCCACTGTATATGATGTTCAGGACAGAGAACAGGCAAGGGTTTGTTTATGCGACCAATATGCCGAATACCAAAGAAGCAGCAGCTGGCACGTCGTGACTCATTCACATGAACTGTATATTTGGATGAAGTTAGAATATTAAGTTACGCGGTGCAGAAAGTCCAAATGATTACAAATGCACTCCTCATTTGTATATTGCTGACTATCGAGCCAACTTTCGTTGGTAGGTGTACGAATATTGGGTTAATTTATTGATCTTATTTCATTTAGTCTTTCATGGTGTCTTTATATCGTGGTGCAAGAAAAATTTCTTTTATTTTCGTCTTTCGATTGTAGTTTTCTCTCATAAGTTTTCTTATGTCGGACAGACTTGCATCAACTTTGAATAGCAAATCAATAATTGCGCTGGCGATATCCATGAAACGCTGGGCATTATTTTGTCAGTTCGGTTTGCATAGGCCGAAAGTGATCAAAAAGAATACACAGTGTATGACATAACCATTTGGACACTTTCGTGCATTCCTCTGTCCAAAAATCCCACTATTCTATCATAGTATTGATAGAGTTGTTTTGGCTCTAATAGGCCAGCCCATTAAGAAAAAAAGGATTCAGAACCATGCATAGCTTTGCGACGCTCATGGTTGTTGGTCCTACGGTTGTCTGAGCTGTTGTACCTGAATCGGGTTCCCCGACCCACCCACCGCGGCCACTCTGCCCTTCGCGGCTGAGGAACTAAATACAGCCAAGACAGTTTGTTTTAAACGTTTGAAAAATCCCACAGAACACATTGATAACAACACAACGTGGCGAACAAGCTCGTTTTCAGTTATTCGTATTCATGCCAATACGAATAACTGAAAACGAGCTTGTTCGCCACAGTTTGTTTTGTCACAAAAAATTTTCACTGGTACGGTTTCAGTCTGAGTTTCATTTTCTTCATCTCATAATGGTGCTAGTTCTATAGGTTTATTGATTAAAAGAAACATCAATTAAAATAGACGTAGCTGTCATTGGCATATTTCTGAGTAAAATAAACCCAACTCAGACACGTCAAACTAAAATGAAAATGGCCCATGCGCGAACGTGTGTAACCAATATTAATCCAATAGACAGGTGGGAATCGAGAATGACTGAACAATTCATAATGTTTCCGGCAATAGCAAGGGTGGAACATAAAAGTCGTTTTTCTGTCAAAAACTGAATTAAAAGAATCAAAAGGTTCATATCTGAAAACTGTTATAACACCGCATACTGATATCGGGACGTGTTGTTTATTTGCGTTCCATAGGAACGAAATATCAAGATTTCCATCAATCTTTTCTCGCTGTTGCCCACCTCGTCTCCATGCCGGATCTATCGAGACTTTATACGGTCCCGTATCATTCCCATTTCCAGGGGATAGTTTCCGGTTCCCTAAATACATAAGATGCAGTGGAATAAGGTCTGCAATTGTGGTGTTCATACGTAATTGGAAAAATAACCATTCTGGTCATCAGAGGTATTACTTATATGAACTAGACAGTGCTCAACAAAAACCTCAAAGGAAAATGTTCATTCTGGAAAAGATCCTGGGGATTCGTTAGGGGAATAGGAATACGTAAATACTCGGACATCGGAATCTTTGTCTTTCTGATGCATGTTTTTTGGAGAACTTTGTTCTCGTGGGGCAAACAACTGTGATCAGTTTCACCGACGGCACCTACTGTCGATATTTATCCTGATGGGAGGTAACCCTCACTGAATAAACCCTAGTGTTTCAGCGCAAAGTCTTCCACAATGATGAAATCCTACTCAGATTCTACATCCACTTTGTTGCTCCTTTGTCATTTTTAGATCGACTGGCTGAGTAATGGAAGATGCCGAACATTTTGAAGCTCAGACTTAAATTCCCGTTAACTAGAACGGAACAGCTAGGCTGAACCGATTCATCAAGACAGGCAACGAAACTAAGATTCCAGAGAGGCCATTTTGGTCATAAGGGTGTGTGAACGGATAGTAAAAGGCTGATGGAATGGATAACAACCGAATGGAAGGCAATCTCAATTCAATCACATCAAAGGGATCAATAGCCTCCGTACAAGCCGGAAGACAAAGCATCTCATGGGTTACCAGAAACAAACCTTATCTCGTCCCATATATCCATATAACATATGTATGCACATTGTATGCAAATGGATGAGCAAACAGAATTTGTCCGGGAGCAAACGACCGCTTTCGTGCTTACAGCCACTCGGCAGGTATGCGTACCTTGTACTCTTTTGTCTAACCTACTTATGCTTGTACACTGCAAGTTGGTATATCTCTTCAACGAAGGGCTTCCTGACGCTGCGAAGTTGATTCGGGTTGTATATATATATATATATTTATATATATATATATGTATATATATATATATAGTGCAGTCAGACAGCTGACAGCCCTTGGTAACGGGAATGATACTATGGATATGTGCCAATGCAACTCAGATAGCGCTAAGGCGTAGTTATGATAAGACAGCGAACAGGTGACTGCAAAGACAGTTATTGTACATATAACTAAATATGCATATGTAAAAACGTGAAGATTTCACAGCCTAAAGCCGGCATGGTTCAGAGTTCAGAACTAAGCTGTTCGAAAACCAAAATGCAGGTATTCTAGCTAATAGGAGATTGATTCGAATCAGTAGGCAAGTCGTTACATCAAGAAGTACATAGCCAAGTAGACGGTGATAGTTGGTGTTCGGTGCAAGAGTGGGTCGCCGGAATGCTGGATTTGCGGTCTTTTTAACAGTACGTCATGGAAAAGATCAGGCCAGGCTCTGAGTTTGCGCAAAGGATGTAAAATTAGTATTAAGACAGAGTTCGTTGCAGCACTACGATACTACGGTTTGACTTAAATGCAAACATTGACACCAACAAAGGGAGTGCCATCGAAGTGGTCGAGAAAGTACGGAACCTATGTGGTTGAACTAACACTGCCGAATAGGTAACGTGCGGTGTGTGATGCTTCTTAATCCAGTAAGACGGCATCTATTACCCATTTGAATATGCCGAATCCTTACGAAAAAGCGTTTCGCTACGATCGCAGTGCTTAAAAAGTTACCATTAGTGTTACCCAAAGGAGACGGCAAGTGAAAACTCCAGGGATGCAGTCTATTCAGACCGAGTACCGCCGGTCACGTAATATTTTCTCTCCATTTTTATTCTGTGGACTGTACTGACGCGTGGTTTTCCTTGGGAAACGCAGAATGAACACATTTGTTTTTTATAAGGTTTCATCAGTGATAATATTACTACAGTGTCAGACATGAATGTCTTACTTTTTGGCTTTTTCTCACCCCTATTAAGTTTTGCATCTAGATATCCAAGTCAATTAATTCGCCAAATTACCTGCACAACGCGAATGGAGAACACCGTCGCAAATAAACTGATAACTTGCCAGCTTGAGTTTTATTTTATTGTGTTGATATATGGCTTACAAATATTTTTCTCGCACTCAAACGTCGTTAAATGGAACATGTTACCAACCTAAGAAGCACAACAACACAGGAACGACAAAAGCCAAGGCTCAGTGAATGCAGTAACTAGCCTAAACACATAAGCATGCAAACTCGGGCAGCTCGCTGTGGGCTCCGATATATGGTACAAGATATAGTTCAGTATTAACTCGTTTTTAAATCCATTCGTCCTTGAGACCCGTGATAGTCAAAATACAGAATTATGAATCTGAACCATGACATAAATCAGAACGTAGGCATAGTGAGGTCGATGTCATTGTGAGGATCTTATTCATGCCATTCCACTTTCATCTAGGAACCATAAACGGAATAAGGTGAATAACTATGCAAATGCCTTTTAGCCAAAAATATTGAATTCTTTCAGAAATAATGATCTATTAGCTGCATGTTGTGGAGGGGTCCATTATCGACTTTAGTCAGTTGCGCAGAATATAGAAACAACAAAACTGAAATATCTGTGCACTCATCCATAAGCCTAGGAAGCGTTCATAGGCACTTGATACTTCCCAGACAAAGTTCAATTTTATCATCACCACATCAGAAAAGTTTCCGTTTCACTCAACATTCATGAACCAATCATGCTCAATGCAATCCCCAATGCTGTCTGCTGTTCGGATCGTTTGAAAAGACAATTCTTTGGTTGAATTATCAAGAGGGCAACTTATTACCTTCATTGTAACCGAATAAACATACATTTTTATGCCCTGGTGTATACGACTGAAAACGCGCATTTTTGGAGGTCGTTGAAAGAATTCATGCACACATCTTACCCGAAAGGGATCAACTGTCCAGATGGGGAAGAATTTACATGTCGAGGAGGAAAGGAATGTATACAGCGATGTTCTCAGGTGTGTAATCGGAATTCTGGAAGACATTTTTTTGTGAAATCAACCCCATGGACGGCTATCTGCCAGATCAGCACTTGCTCCAAGCGCAGCTGCAGAACCAACATTTTGATTCATCACCTTGAGTTACTTTCAAAACTTCAGTAGCTGAAACGCTGATAAGAACTTTTGATCTACAGCCGTTTTCCATGTATGCAGCTGACATTTTCCACGGTTGAAGAACCATGCACTGCTGTTAACTGGGTTATGCACCTCCGGTTAAGTGAAATACGGGTAACTTCGAGGAATTTTATCACTTTAGTGGTGTTCCAATGAAATGAAATTTCACCGAACATCTCGGGAAGATATTTTTGAGCACTACTGACTTAGGGCGGGCTTACCAAGACGGGTAATTTGGATTTCTCTCTGACTTTTTCTCGCAAAGACACTGTTCTTTTTAGCACATGAATAAAGCTTTTGATATCAAAACAGCATCAAATGTTTTACCCTTGAGATGTTATGAAACGACCAGGTGAGAACGACGGACTATCAATGACTGATTCGTGCCAGGTAATGGCATGGTCACTCTCAACAGCACGTGGTGGTGAGTAACAGCACTTCGCTTTGAACCACGTGGTCGTCAAATCAGTCTAATGGTAGACTATTCATGCGATATCGGATAACAATTTCTCTTATTTTAACTTTCATTGTCTTAATAACACAACGTTGTTGGTAGACATAATGCGCCAACCTGTTCTTAGTCTTTTCGAAACGTTGGCGCATTACATTTACCAACAACGCTGTGTTATTAACACTATATCATTCAAAATTAAAGCCAATATATGAAGCATTGATTTTTCGATACACTTCTCACGTCATTTGTTCATGTTGTTTCATTTTCTTACTTCCAAATGTGACAGACCAACAACAATCTATTAGGAAGAATGAAGTCAAAATCCAGAGTAAACTATATGGTATATTTTTACAAAAGCAAGACCAAAAGGCCAACCAATAACTCTGTTCACATTTCTATGAATGTGAAGTTATGCAAGTCTTTTGAGGCATGCATGGCTTCTGCAAATGCACCAATATTTTTATGACAAAGCTGTTGTGATGTGAAATATATTCAAGCTTTCTTAATATTATTCTTTAGGTACTTCCGCAAACATTTTTTCCCTTTAAATAAGAGTTTCACGGAACAGTTAATAAGGTCAAGCGCTTCATCGTCATGGCCGAAAATGGACTAGATGAAGAGAAAGCGAATAACTGTCCAATGGAAAAAGTAAAATCCAATGCCGTCGGTTGCCTTCTTGACCGAGAAGACCACCCATTGCAAATGGTATTTTTGAGGCGCCCTGCGTTTTTAAGCGCTGCTCCTAATCGACTTAACAACAACCGTATTGGGATCGATGGGATGAATTGAAAGAATAGATGAGCAGACGTCTCGCCCGCCCTTAACCTGAAGTTTCCAGACTAAACTAAGTTTTATATTCGATATTCTGGTCCGAAGAGCTGGACAGCTCATTGGTCGCTTCTTCCGAAATTTTATTTTCTTTATGCCTATTTTTAATCCTAGATCTTGATCTCTTTTAAGGTTTCAGTGTGAAACGCAGTTCAAATCATAGTTCTTTTTAACACACTGAGCAACCTGTCTTATATTGCATCTCAATGCATTATACTGTTTTATGTTAGATGTAAGAAATCCCGTTATCAGGAAGGGACGGCTTTTGAACACTGAACTATTTTACTACTGACGATCTTCGTGAAAGCCACAAATATGAAGAGGATACTATTGCCAACTCAGTAAATTCCACCAACTTCCACCAAGATTACCATGTTGGCCGCATAAAGGAAATTTTATCCTTGATTTTGCCCATATTTTTTTATTAACCCGTTTCAGATGTGTGATAATGTGCTTCTCTGACAAACGTGTCGCGAAGGTTATTCGAGACGTCTCACACACCGCCTCTAAGAGAAAACATTTGCGGTAGGTGTCAGACGTTGGAAAACCGGACAACTTAAATCAACTCAGGTAACTCCTCATCACTAGCAAGTGACGGTAGGAACAGACCATGGGAGCTGCGCAATAGCCACCTACGTCCGAGGGAATGCAAAATGTTAGTGGAATTCATGTGCTCATGCAAGCATTGTAAGGTGTTGCGTAGTACCTAGGTGTCCGCATTTCAGTCAAAAATGATACATTCTTCACCTCATCAGGATACGAAGTTGGAAAGAAAGCGTAGCGAAGAATAAACGTTTGAGTTTTACGAGAGACTGAGTAGAAAATCAAACATGATCTGTTCTCAACTGGTGAGAATTCGGGCTAGGTTGGGAACAGTTGAATTTCTATAGATATTTATGTCAGGTGGTAAGGAACGGGAGGTAAAAAGTATTCTGGTATGAGAACGTCACTTATAAAATTTACTGCGTAAGGGATGAGAAGGATACGAAAGAATTTTATGCAAGTTTTCGCGCGCGGATCAGTGCATGTCACACAATATGGTGCAGAATTCTTTCAGTAGTACGCGAAATACACCACTAGTGATTGACAGAACACTACGAAATTTCTGAAGTCTTTGTTTAATTGGATAAAAAGCATCAAGAAACAATAGAGAAGAGTGGAAAAACATTGGAATCTATTCTTGTGAGTCGTTCTTTTTAGTGAAGAAGGGTCAGCTGGGTATGTAGACACATTTTAACAGTTTGTTTTTGGCCGAAACGAAGGAAAGTTCTTGGAAGAGTTCAGGAACACTCTAGTTCCGGTTACATACTGACAGAAAGCAACGTCATCAGCATATTTGGATAATTTTCCAGGGGAACTAAGGTTTAGGTCGCTGATGTACGCTGAAAATAAAAAAAGGAAAAAAGAGATTTGCTTGAAAGAATCCAAAATTATTTATCTACGGGATAGATTGTTTCCGCCCAGTCCTGTGCACTGAGTTGTTAATGAACTAATCTGATAGTCATGTCAACAGACGATTGAGGCGTCCGAATTGTTCACGTTTGCGAAGAGGTAAAGATGGCGGAACAGAGTCGAATGGAGAGGACATTTCTAAAAAAAACA
>LUCM01002142.1:146442-208942 GCA_008360955.1 Fasciolopsis buskii | reverse complement strand
CTCTCGGCTGCTCTCTGTTAACCTCAGCTTCCTTCGTGAAAATGACGTGCACTATTATTTCACTAATAGAGAAAATAAAAGGTGAATGATTAAGATACTACTGCGCATGTCGACAGCAATAATCTGATTCATTCTAGTTAAACCCTAGTCACAATTTTGCAGGGCAATGATATTCCAGTTGCACTTCACTCTAGGAAAGAGATATCTAAGTATTCCTAAACTAAAATTACGAAGGCGGTAGCTTACCTTCATATCTTCCAAGGCACGGCACTAGAACACTTATTAGTTCATCTGCTGACGAAATCAACAGGTATTAAGTTTATTCTCCATGCTTGTCCACTGGAAATTCAACACTAAAGTTCCCATTCTAAAATGTAGCACTTCGACCATCTCTGATTTCATTGTCTTTGCATCTTCCAGACTGAACCTATTGGCCTCCCTTATTTATAATATCTGCATCGATGAAATTCGTCTCCCGAGCCTTCCTAGACTATTCGTCGGTAATCGATTCAGTTCCATTCTCTCTCCTAATTGACAAACTGGAAGCATTTGATTGTCCTACCTGCCAGAGTTAGTTCGATGAAATATCTGGAGATTATTATTAATGGAAATCTAAAGTCCACTCCTCACATTTCTACCTGTGTAAACAATCTCCAACACTTGTCATTTCAAATCGGAAAGCCTCGACACTACACGGTCAAACGAAACACCATCTATCGTTTCGTAGACCGATGAGTTTTCCCAATCATCCTTTATTGTTCTCCAATTAATTTTGCAGGCTTTCTTAAAAATGATTTTAAAGTTATCAATTATTAGTCATTATTAATCATGTATCTTTCCCACTACCAGACGAGTTGTCCTTCAATCTGTGTGCTCAGCATTTATCCGTATGTGATCAAAATGCAAACAAAATAATTTCAGATCCCACACATTCACTGTACAACGATCTTTCAAAGTGCCACTCTCACTTTTCAACAAAATCCACTTTCGTTCCCTACCATCTAGAATAAATACTTATAGGATCTCCACTTTTGCATATTTAGCACGCATCCAGACAAACCGTGATCGTGTTTCAACCGAAGTATTGAGCAATCAGTCTCAAATGCTCAAATCGTTCAACTGACGAGTTAATTTTTTATTTTTGCAAGGTAACGATTGTAAGTGTTCTCTCATTTTTCTTTACTTTTTTTGACTAAAGTGCGACCTTTTATATATGCAAATTATTTTATGGTGACTTTCGTACAGTTTCTACTCTTAAACATTTTGACGTCGTTCCGATTCAGCATGACACTTTTCACTGAGAGATTACAACTGCCAGGGGGTCGTTTGGATGAGGAGTGTCGAGAAATTGTGGGATTAGTGGACAAAGTTATTCGCTTCGAGTTTCCAGTCAAAATAATACAGGACATGGATCAACGCTACTCGTGAGGCAGTGTCAACTCTAGACTAAAGCTGTTGAATAGAATTGGTGAATGGATTCTGGGAACAAACGGCAGAGTCAAATGGTCTCACGGCCTGCCTTCACCACCTTTCTATCTCCGAATACGACCGACATGGGAGCACATGCTTTGGATGACTTCCTTCTCAAACTAAAGCGGTCAAAAAATTTCGTTAGCCTTGCTCTGAAAGAATGTGTTTCGTTACACATTACGGACTGCATTGTTTGGCGAGAACACCAGATGGCTTTCGTTGGTGAATAGTAGCTTCTATTAATTGTCTTCATTGAAAAATGCACGGCGAACACTCAACCCTGGTCAATAATTTCGGCCTAAAACTCGACGGGTTTTGAATGAAGTCTTGTCTCTTCAGTCCAAGTACCGTGGACAACTTCACAAAAAACTCTTATGACCTAATATGATGAATAGTTAACCTGATAATTGAATCAACATTTCCAATCGGACGGTCGCAAGATTTCATTAGTACAAGTTGCCGACAACACGGAGTCAATAACCAAGGGATTCTAAGAAGGAAACACGTCAAGAGTAAAAGGGATCTAAAACGAACCCTTTCGATTCTCTTGATTTGAACAGACAGATAATTGGGTAATATTATTGCGACAGACCGGATCTTATACAAATGAGTAAGATAGAACTTTTAAGCAACCAGTCTAAGTGTACTGATGCATTACAAAAATACAAGTGATGAAAATTGACTGCGAACTTACGAAAGATTCGGAGTACTCCAGGAGCTGACAACACAGTCTCTTGGAAAGAATTTAATGATAGATTCTCCCAAATTCGGAAATTCATGAACAAACATCTCTTTTGTCATATCGTTACAATGACAAATTCAGCCTACTAAGGGACAGCGCGTTAGACATCCGTTTGGAATGAACAAGTGTTGTCGGCATCGGCAAGTTACGGGCTTCGTGAAACACTTCTATTTTTGAAGCAAAAACAATGCAAATCCATTACGTTCACAATGGAGTCAGAAGACACAAGTAGAGTCATCAGCTTCTCAGACTGTCAGCTGAAAGTTAATGACTCACGAAAATTCAATATCAACATTCACAGAAAATCCACGCATTCGGATGAGTAATTAAACTTCAGCCCAGCTCATCCACAATGCGTGAAACGGACGCTTATTTACTCGCTAGCCAACGGAGTTCCAAAGCTATGCAGTGACGATTCCGAACGTAAAGAAGAACTATGACGTCTAGACGACATCCTGAAAGATAATCACTATCCTCCGCACCTCCTCGACGAAGAGTCTCCATGCACACTCCTGACGCCACAAATTCGATTCTGGTGAGACATACCATTTCGGAGTGCATAAATATGTGGATGTTCGGACAACAGAGCATCGGGTACGCATACCTGACGACCGACAATAACCGCGAAACCGGTCCTGTGCTCCCGGACAAATTTTCTTCACTCATCCAGATACCATTTCCTGATTACATGTATATACATACGTATATTCTGCGCCATTCTCCTCTCGTTCCTAACGTTCGCTCAGCCCAATTGACAAACAATTTTCAACGAATCACAGTTGTGCTTCTTCTGTCGACTCTTCGACGAACAGCTTCCATGCACACTCCTGATGTCATTCGATTCTTTTGAGACATATACATGTATATATATATATATGTTTATTGTGACTTTGCGATCCATTCTAGGTCTCATTATCACGCTTAACTGAATCCCTGTGTGCACATGGTCGGGTGTGTTTCACAGCTGTCCGCTTCTTTATCGTGTGGCAATTGTTCCTCTTAGTTTTGCTAGGGCGACGTAATATGTTCCGATTTCTACGTGTAGGTTAAACGAGTAGGTTGAATGGTTTGCTTCGAGTACCAAATGCCCCCTTTTTTATAGCCCGTGTCGACCTTGACCTTGTAACCAGTCCTTGCCTAATGGTTCAAAATATGTGTGCATGGAGCAACGTGTTGTAAGACTTGTTTGTGTTTATGTAGACGGGCGAACAACTGCATTGCCTGCCTCACCGATGTACTCCTTATCACACCTCATGAAATCAATGTAGTGGACTACTTCTGATTGATCGTGATGATCCACGCGGTCCTTGTTACTGAACAAGGTGGACAGCAGTGTCCTGACCGGTCTGTGAACGATTCGGAAACCCAACCGTTTTAGCAGACGCTCTGTAGCCCCTGATGTCCGCCGTGTACATGGCGGCGTGATGATGTTTGTTGTGTAACTCTCGTATTTCAGTTTTCTGCTACCCCGAGCACAAGAGTTGGCTATCTGCTTCCAAAGTAGAGGTTTAAGAGTTTGCATCCTTCTGTTTTCCATAGTTTTGCTGTTCTGCGATGTGGGCCCGCTTCGTGGAATGGGGTTTGCACGCACGCAGCTCCTTCCGTGGCATTTCGGGTGAATACTGCGTAATTCACTATGCGGTGAGTTGTTGTCGGCCTTCGGTAGACTGTCTTTTCTACACTTTCTTCGGCTTGTTTCATGATCAGAACGTCCAGAACAGGCAGTGTTGTTTCGCATTCTCCTTCCCTTGTGAATTAGATCTTGGGTACTAGTGCGATATGCTTAAGGGTTTGTGGATTTCGTTCAGTTTGTTTCTTCGAGCATCATAAATGCATCGTGCACGTATCTGATACACGGAAGAGTCCAGAAGGTTTCAAAGCTTTAGCTTCTAATTGCTTCGTGAATATATCTACTAGCAGACATGAGAGTGATGATCCAATCAATGTGCCCTTTATTTGTTCGCATTTCTCCCCGTCGAATTGTAGGTACGTATCTAAGCCTAAGTCCACCAGATTCATTATGTTCTTCGTTGGTATCATTGTCCTCTGCGACAAACTAGGACCGTTCTCTACCGAATGTCGGATTTCCTTCAGTGCCATCTCTTTTGGGATGTTCGTAAACAATGATGCAACATCAAGCAAAACCATCATTTGTTCTGTGTTCAGTTTGAGGTCTTTGAGCTGCTTGGAAACTCTCGCGGAGCTTTAAGTGCTGTAGTTGTTTTCTCACAGGGACGAACGTAGGAGACAGACTTGGCTAAGTGGTAGTTTGAAAGCGTTGTTTATACAACTGGCCAAAGCAGAACTTGTGGATTTTGTACCTTATGGAGTCCGTGCTGTCAGAATATTTCTTAAACATGTAAGTATATAAAATGGAACAGCAAGTCAATGAATTTGTGCAGTTTCATATCACCTGCTTATTATTTTAATCAGATGCAAGGAACCCGAAAAGTGTTCACATTAGATAACCCGGAAATGTAACGGTCAAACGTACTGGAAACGCTAACCGGTAATGGGCATCCCGAAAAGTCTAGGGGATGAAATTGGACTGAAAGAATAAAACTGATAGGGATTTGACCAAGAGAAAACTAATTATTTTCGCTAAACTCTTATGCAAACGATCCTAGTGGGCTAATGGAAATCAGGAAATTTCCTAGTGATACAGTAGTCACCAAAGCCAAAATCGAATGTTCTTACTTTTTACTTACACAGTGGTGTGAAAGCAAAAGATAAATTACCTTTTGTTAACCTATGTATTTTTGTTTGTCGTTTCAAATATCCAAGACAAATCACAAAGGAATTGTTAAACTTCATCAGGAAACACCTTCTCATGTGACTCAGGCATAGGGGAACTGCGGCAGCTTAAAGCTCCCTTGATGAATGTTTAAAAAAATGGACATTTGGTCTAAACTGATTCAGTTTTCTTGGTTGGTTACCAAGTCTGATAGTTAGGGTGCAGTTAATAACGAAGGCTGAAACAGGTATCATTTGACTTTAGATACCTGATTTTTTTGTTCACGGAAACCGATTTCCACGACTCCAGATTTCGATGCCGAAACCTGAGCGTAACGTTGGTAAAAGCCAACCACCGCTTACACATAATATACAACTGGTGTCTGAATGAGATTTACTAATCAGTTGTCTCCCACAATCATCTGGTCACTCCTACTGAGTAACGTCCCTTCTCTGTTCCGAATTCTGCTCTTCAGTGAATCAATTGTATCTCTAGATTACTAACGTCAGTCCCCACTATCTCATATAAAAAGAGTCAAAGCCGACCGAAACTCAGAGTTTCTCTTTTATTTGGTACAGTGACCATATATGTATAGATGGATTTGTTTGCATTATCACGCCTATGGGGTTACCATCATTTCATCGGTTTTCCGGGTCGCGCTTTGGTTGGTCCATCTTGTTCTTTACATTTTGCGCGATTTAGTTCATGGGGTGTTTCTGTCGAATTTCGACCGCTCACCCTGATTTTCTAGTTCAGCACACGATGTGGACTTCCCCGTTTGCTTATTCATACTCTTGACTTCTGACCAAGTCACTATGTTGGCTACCCGCTGGCAGCCCGTGGGATAACGCCATCTCAATCTGGTTTTGCTTCCTGTCCGATACGATCGGGTTCCATCCATGTCTGTGGATTGAGTACGATTTGTCCGGCGTCGCGCAGCCACTGATAACCAGTGAAACAGCTCTATCGGATTTAGGCACAATACCGCCTACGATACCGCTCCCTCACACGTGCTGCCGGAGACATTTTTGCATCCGCATACAAAATATGCTACTTAAAAATAAACGGCTATTTTCACACCTCTTCTGGTAATTTCGGATTCCGATAAATATGAAGTAAAAACAATGGTTCTTCACTTACCACTAGTCTCTTCATTTTCTCGTATTTGTCCCCTCAAACAAATAAGGGACTTAAGATGTCTGTACAGATCAGATTGCACGCACCCAGGAAAAATTTGATGTTGTCTAACGCTACTCCGGGACATCTGCGACAAATGTGTCTTAATTAACGGATAAGACCTTATGGCTGCCTTACGGTTTGCATCACCATAAAGGGAGAGGGTTGACGAATGGCGAGGATGTGTAATTTTGAATCCATTACTCAAAACTAACATCCTGTGGTGTTTGCAATGTGGACTTTGCACGCAGACAGAATCCTTAATGAAATCCTTGATCTTGTCACGATTCGTCTAATGGACTTTTATGAGCTACAAAACACAAAGGAACTCATGAATAGCATGGAATAAGGGCACACATGACTTTCGATTAGATTTTGATGAACACATGACCAAATCCAGAAATTTGTACGAACGACTCGTAACCACGAAACCAACGGACACTAGGGCAGCTAGATATATTTGGGAGTAATGCAGCAAACTGTTGGGCCAAGGATGTGCCAGAAACAAATAATTCAAGTCAGACAGAGTGCATTTTCGGGATGCTTGTCAGCCTATGTCAAACGTTCTTACATCGCAGACACAGGGGGATTTACTTGTGAGAGTTAAACACAAAAAATCAATGCAAATTTAACTGTGGGCACAACAATATAGTGTTCGTCAACAAACTCCAACTAATTAGTACCACTACATCAGTATGTCCTCTGGAAGATGATCGTGCGAAGCCCGAAGCATATCGATTTTGGCTTGGTCTTTTCTTTGCCTGTTGCTTCCTTTCTCACTTTGTATCCTTCCTTTCATTTCTTAATGAAATAAAAGTGCACATCTTTTCCAGGATGGGGTCAGCGGCCAATATCATCCAGCCAACCAGGGACGTTGGTCAGGCGAATAAGGGCCTAAACGCACTAATGTACCCGGTTGACCACCACCCACCTCACGCGAAGACTCCAATTTTAAAGCAGCCAATCAAGCAAGAAACGCTTAGCTTTGTTCACTGGCCCCAAACGCCATCAATACAGTGACTTCGTTGAAATCGGGGTACTAACGAAACTCTTAATATTGGCTCCGAGTGACACTAAACGAACTAATGTATTGAAAATAAATTTCACACTGGCTCGCGTGAAATTAAGTAAATTTGGAGAAATTCAGTTATCCTCTCGTTGAAATGTGGTCAAGATTTGTGTTCGTTCAAGCTCGTCTAAAGTATCTGCTTCTGGTCATCTACTGAGTTACCGAGGTTCTTAAGCTGAATTAGCATGGACGAATAACTGGATTTTAATCCCACCAATTCTCGTTCATTTTCTAAATCGTACTACCACCCAGCAATTTATTTTAGCAATACAGTTGAATAAACACTCTGGCCGTCCGTAATCAAATGATCAACACCGTGATTTGTCCGTATGAATGTCGGGGTTCGAATACCCTCGAGGCCGGTCAGCGACCGCACTTGACAGCCCTCTGTAGACAGCAATCCGCTCTACAAAGTATGATGCACACTGCTGTTTTATTAATTAGAGGGACGAACAAAGAAAAACTAGTAAACAGATATCAAAACCACTAGATATTTCACATTCACTCTGAGAGCGTTGTACACATTTCCTCGCCCTTGATTAGTAGTAGGCAGAAAATAGATACATGGCTCATGAAGCATCCAAGACTAGGAGCTATTCTTTGTAAGAACTCCCTCCAGATTTATCCAGGTAGAATTGATGAAAGTGAAAATGACTTATGCGACATCCGTTTTTCGAGAAATTGTATGCCGAAAAAAATGGAACTCCCAACGTGAAACTGAAACCGATCTCATAGCCTCAGAAAGACCGCACGTTATGTCTCCGGCATACGCTCATGACGCATCCTGACAAACTGGTCGACGTACGCTTGAGACTGTGTGGACATCTGCGAAAACTGATCCAGTTGAATTTTTCGAACGCCAGCCAACCAGATGAGACGTCATCTATAGCTCAAAAAATATTAGTCTACTCTATCCTCAGTGCCGTCGGAATTGGCCAAACCACGATTTAGACTACTGAGAGAAATGGCTTCAGCGGCACAAAGGAGAACTTAGAAAGGAAGCTTTAACCGCAATCTTGCACACGGATTATCGCAAAGAAAACTTGAATGTTGCTGAAGAAGAAATCACTGTGCGGCACTGATTATTCGGATCTACATTTAAAATGTGGCGTTGTGATTGGCATCATTTGTCCACTTCGTCGGAGAGTCCACAGAAGAACCACAACTGTGATTCGTTGATAACTGTTTGTCATTTGGGCTGAGCCAAGCTTAGGAACAAAGGCAGAATGCCCCAGAATTTACATATGTATATACAGACGCAGTAGGTAGTACCTGGATGCGTGTAACCTGAATGACTTTTAGGCTCGCGTGAATGTTTCCCGGTCAGCATTGCCTTGGGAACATCAAAAACCGATGGTGATCAAGCGGATAACTTCGTGCCATTACAATCTTATGCTCACCGGATCGAATACATCCACTGCCGGTCAACTTCGCCGAATGCCATTTCTCCCGTTTCATTATCTACGAGTAGTTTGCGCTAAAAGAAAACAGAACGTAAAAGAACATCGACAACGATGGAGAAATCCCTAGCCAGAATGAACGCCATCCAGTTGATGACTGTGTACTATTAGTTGGAAACCTAGAATCTCATTATCAGAAGATATCAAGGAGGCGGAAATGAAATACTGAAGCACATAGAGATATAACAGATATTTGACCATCACCGGTTTTGTTGGGTATAGCACGATCGAGATTTATGAATACTTTCCAGCTTCTAATCAAATAGGTAGAGACGAACTGAGGTTGCTATGTCCAACCAACATCAATTATTGGTCGGAAACAACTCGAGAGTTAGAAAACTTGTGGTAAAAACGGGCTGCGCACATTCGCACCGATTACGTTTAGGACCAAAAACAACGACGAAAAGTTCGGTTCTGTTGATGGTCTCTTTTTGGAAAAGATGAAAATTCTGTGGCTTAAAAAGCACTTAAATTTTTCAGCTTCTTATATCCATCAACATTTTACCGAGGTGAAGAATTGAACCCCTTGTCTCGCCCTCCGTGGGAACGGATGGGAATTTGTGCTATATTGGAACCATGACTTTCAAAGTTTTCAAGCAAATTATATTCTAGCGATGACTTTCTTGCACAAGCTGATTTAAATCTGGACGCTTCTAAATGTTTCGAATGCCTGTTCTCTCTTTCTCTCGTTCTCTATCTTGCTCTCCGGCTCGATCGACCAATCTACTCAGTGGAACCACCTCTTATCAATTCCGAAAAATTAACCAGAGTCAATTCTGTGAAATATCTAGAGATTATTATTGATGGAAATCTAAAGTCCACTCCTCACATTTCTACCTGTGTAAACAATCTCCAACACTTGTCATTTCAAATCGGAAAGCCTCGACACTACACGGTCAAACGAAACACCATCTATCGTTTCGTAGACCGATGAGTTTTCCCAATCATCCTTTATTGTTCTCCAATTAACTTTGCAGGCTTTCTTAAAAATGATTTCAAAGTATTCGCCGAAATCTCTCAATGGTTTGCCGTGTGTCTTCCAAGTGCGAGGATTAGCTGCATATCATTGCATCACAACAGTTTAGTTGAGGTGCTTGAGCCATTGGGCATGTGTTCAATTCTCGATCATCGATAATTTTCGTACTTTCCCTGTTTCCAAGCCGACTTGGTCCATCATAAGATTTGCTAGGAAACTTTTTAATGTGGCTTTAAAACCACCATCATAAGTCAGATTTTCTCCAGTAGATATTTCACGTTGTCACGGAGTTGCAGATTGTGAAAGTGTGGTGCCGTTATTGATTCTTATTATGCATTCGGCCGCATCGGTTATTCTTCCATTTTGCTCTCAGTTCAACTGTAAAGAGACTGAACACATGACCTTGACCGCAAACTTCACAGAATCAATTTGTTTCAACTGTTTGTATGGCAGATCGATTCCAGCCAATTTACCAGGGTTGGTTGTATTAGTCTGCCTACTGTTTGTAGAGTTCAGAAACAAAACTCTACAAGGGTCATCTTATTTTTATATATTAGTTATAAGATGCAAAATAATTGCCATTACCTCTTCTTTTGTGCCGTGAAATGTGGCAGTACCTTCGACTGACGATAGCGTTCAATCTGCTCTGTATATGCACATTACGAGAGGCAGGCAAGTTGGCTTGATATCTATGCTACTTCTCAATTTTCGTCTCTCTTTTTAAAGAATTAGCATTCCGATCATTAGTGATTTATGTGTAATGCATTTTTATTGTTGTCCGTGCACGATTGCAGCCAAAGAATGGCGCGTCATACCCGTACGATCCACGATTATGAAAGGGAGGAGGTTTTTGGAAGCGAGGGGTGATCGAGATCCATGAGCCTGAAACTTCGAACTGGAGATCTCAATCAACCCAGAAGTAGTTACAAACCGGGTGATATTACATTAGATTTTACCACCCAAATGTCTAGTAATTAAGAGTTCCAACCTCTGATATGATCGGCCTGCTGGACGATTATTTAACTTAATCACAGCGGAACTGGGACAGTAACATTACCCGGAAGCATATGAATAGCTTTACGGTTCACGTCGCCTGTCAGGTACACGCACTAACAGAACCCACTAATGTACACATCATTATTCATGAAAACATTTCTATCGATATAAGAGATATTCCAGAGGTGTTCTGGGATGCTGATAGAAACTAAATGATCTCTTTGGAGCAGGCACCTTTCCCAATCTGGATGGGAAAGCCGAGGCTTCGTAAACAGAATGACACCGAATAACATTCACCGATACCTAGAACTGGAAGTCTTACTGCGTTTTCATCAGTGTAGGTAAACTTTACATACGATACTTTTTATCCCCCCTGAAATAAATCATTTCTTATTGCTACTGATTTTCAGTTTTCCCCCGGTAGTTCAGAATTTCGAAATCGTGGTCATTTCAACCAGACATGAACCTGTCAACCGTAACAACAAGCGACACTTTTTGGTTTTAGTGCGCCTAATTCATAAAGCACTGAACAGGTCCCGGTAACACATCCCAGAAACCGTTAGATTAAAATCATATTCTTTACGGTGTTAAACAAACTTGTTACCGGTTCATTATGCTGGCACTGTGTTGCATCAGTCAAGAGGGTTCCCTACATCATTTTCGACCGAATAATTAACAGAAAAGCTGAATGGCTAGTTCTTATCCACCGGAACTAGGCAACCGATTGCAATGTTGGTATGAATCCCAAGGGGAAAAAAGCTGTACTATCTTCTCACACTTTCCAGCCAATTTTCCATAAAATGAACACCTGAGAAATAAAAACAAATTTTTCAGTTAGACCATTGATTAATCGCGCTAGCTTGTACAACTCTTCTGCCGTAAATAATTCTTCACAAGTGACTCCCCACATGAACATTCAGAATGAATCAAAGCGTCCCATGACTTAAAGTCGGCGCGCAAAGAGCAATGGGGAGCTGCTTTAAAAGACCGAACGCGAGAAGATTCCAAATCCTTTGTCCGTCGAATCCAACTTTGTGTTTCAGTGATAGTTCAATAAATCGAAACCGTCAGTAAGATCTAAGAGGAATGGGACAATTATAAACTAATGCTTGTATGGCTAACATTACTAGGATGAGCATTCTAACTGTATGATTAGTGAATTGGAAAATAAAATTGCAGCTAATTACATTATGCGGTAGCCGTTACGGATCACCGTCGAATTGTATAAGATAATCAATAGACTCATAAATTTACAATTGTAGAACTTGCCCTGAGAAAGACTACCCACGGTAGTCGAAACGTTGGCGCATTACATCTACCAACAACGCTGTGTTATTGACATTATATCATTCACAATTAACTGGACTATTTATTTGTAACTTCGAATGAAGAACCAAAGTCGGCATTCGAGTTGGGGAGTTTATTACCTAATTAAATTCTGTTTATTCACTTCAATTTCATGCTTATCATAGAAAGCTATTCCGGTGAGTTTGATTCTCATCGTACATTTCATTGTACTTGTGGTATTGTATTAGTACTCACTCCCGGGCGGGATTGCCTAGTTTTCACTCAGCAATACGACAGACCCCTCGATATGAGACTGGCGTAAAAAATCGACCAAAAATCGGCATGCGAATTGAAGTTAGGTCTGTAGTGATTTCTGTTTTTCTCATAAACTGAGGTTTCCTTTTGTCGTACGCATACGGACAAAAAATCAGGTTTAATAGTGAGCACGTCGTACGCAGTACAACTCGGTGAGTGCCGTCTAGTGCGATCGAAAACTGGCAAAATCTGTCCTGCTCGCACGACTTCCGGGACAAGAAAATACGTAGACCATTTTGTTTTTAAACTGTTGTATTCACAAACGGGTGGGCAAATTTTGCGACAGACCAACTAGGAACATTTGTCCTTGGGTTTCGGACAGGTTGCTGCGGTCACCATCATCGTAAGTGAACTTTATTTTTATAATGTTCTACTGATCTGTCGCTTTCTTTACCAATAAGCTCACAGTACACGGGACTTACACAAACATGTGGCGGCCGTCGTAGGGTGGGACAATTGACCTAAAATGGGAGAAGTGGAATTTGCATACTTCATGTTGAAACGCTTTTGTGTCGACCGCTTGGCTGCCGATAGCCACAGCACATTTTTTTGGCCAACGATACTTCATGGATTTGGTCATCAGCATAATAATGTGAAAAGCACTGAGGTGGTAGTTTCACTTCGTGAATTAGCGCCATAAACACCGGAATAGGAAGTTCGCTGAATCTGCCCTCTTGTCATCTGATCATTTAAGGAACATTCGATTTATGTACACACCGGTCCAGTCGTGAGTAGAATTGAGAATTCAGGTCCTTTGAAATGGCGCTTTTCAGCAGATCTCCCAATGTTCTACATGGTCATTGCGGTCTGGGAGGAACGTGAAATTCCCGGATTAATCATTCGTATGCATTTAGTGTCAATCCAACTAGGGGTGGTCGGGTATACGAAGTTTGCTACCCAGGCCATATATGTCCCTATAAGTAAAGCAAACACAGTTTGGTGTACAGTCTACGTACTGGTAAGCAGACTCCGCTTGTCGCTAGCTATGTTTACAGGAACCAATTAGTTGTTGGATCCCCAGTCGCTGGATCTTGTTCTTTTATCTATCCTTGCAAGCATATTTGTGTTTAATGCCAGTGACAGAGCTTCTCCTGATGTTTACAAAGTTCTAATCGTAATTTTCAGTAGTGAATGATTAGTCGTGGTAAAGACCCCAGTCGACGTCAATTTAGACTTCGATCTCTAGGTCCTCTTGATGCGCCGTTAACTTGTTATGTGGTTTCCTCCACGGTTTGGCGATTAAACGGAAAAGTAAACTTTCGTGGTGTTCTGATCTTGCTGATTAGGTTATAAGTATTAATTTACGGCCGTAATTTTCACTCAACATGCTCCTTCGCTTTGCTTTCGTCGTTTGCGTGAAAGTTTCAACGTGGACACCACGTGAACAGGAGGGTGTTCTTATTTCTGCTGCTATCAAAAACCGCGCTTCAAATGCTTGTCCTTTATCCAGCTGGAGGGTAATGCCTTTTTGAATAGGTCGACAAATAAATATAACAAGTTAGTCAAACTCACATCAATCCAGAGGAGGTCAGGTTCCGGGCTTCAGCATAATAAGACTGACTTTAAAGGAAGTACTCAAGAATAGAATATAAGAAACCATCACGATAGAAAATAAGGGGAACAGGCTGAATTATAGATTGATAAGGGCCCGCAACACAAGTAGACAAGAAAAAAAGGTTCTTGGTCATTTTAAGACTTTCTCTGAGTCCTTTCATCTCAATCACCGCCACCGCTTTGTCCAGTAGACGGGTTTATGAATTCAATAAGCTGAAGGAAAACAGGTTGTCTTCAATGTTATGATGAGTCCATGACCTGTCCAGCTTCTATTCACACCTCTTAGGAGTACTATTACAGTTGAGGTTAAACTGAAGTAATCTGCCCTGTAAAACTCTTGATTTGTTTTGAACCTTTTCTTCGGTTCTCTGGTTTTTGTTTGCTCTCTAATGTGAAAAGCAACGGCAGCTTCATTTCGCGTTTATGCGACAGATCGTTAGCCGGTGTCTGCGCGTGCATTAGTCGAAAAAAGCTTACTGATTTTAGTTGAGTTTATATATATATATACTGGTTTTCGTTGACATGTTAATTTATTTCCTCAGAATAGCTGAAAACGCGAATTGCCAGGACAAAAAACACCTAAAACTTCAGAGTGGTCGAAAGATCTGGCTATTTCGTATAACCAACATTTTCTGGGTACATTGTTATGTTTTTTTCCGTTCTCAGTGACCGGTCATTATGACTGTCAAGGTAAATAAAAATACATTTATACTTTTGGTTTTTTGGTTCATCATCCTTTTCGTCTAATTTCTGACAGTCCAATGCATGTGACTTTCAGGAATTGAAAAACTAGTTATTCAGAATCTGTAGTACGGGTAGAAGGATCGGCAATCACTGGACATGAACACCAGAGGTTCATTTTGAAACGAACCGTTATCAATCGTCTGACCAGATTCAAGATTTTGCGACTAAAGCGAACTTAAACTCGTTTTTCCCATTATCTAAAATAATCAACACCTTAGGACCACATCGTATATAAATGTGTTACACATTCAGTGAGAACTTAACAACAGAAATAATCCCCTCGATGTGCGTCCCTGACGACTATACGCATGACAGTTCCCAGTTGTGGGGGCATGGAATAACAAACGTTCGCCAAGTGGAGTCCGTGCTAACAATCAGTAAACTTTTTGCTTTACCGGCTTGCATCCAACTGGACTGATCAACATGAATTCACACAACAAATGGGTACTTATGATCCACACGTCACATGGTCTGTCGCTTGTTCACACGCCCTGTTTGTCCATCTATGTCGGTTCGTTGCATGTGCACTGTTCAGAGGCCAAAATCGGCATACTTTTAACAGTGAGAACGGTGCATGTTTTCGGATCAGTAATAAAAAATGCGAAGTAAAACCTGCCCGTTCATTTACTGGGACTTTCCAAAAAAGGTTTCTATAGCACGATGAATTTGGTCACGTTTAAGTAACAAAGGTTACCACAGGGACACAAAGGATTCATTTTTCCAAATCAGAGCATGTGAAATCATCCAGTACAGTGCATTTAGGTTTGAAGTAAAACTGGTGGCCTTGTGTCTGCACCATCCGAGGCAGCACACAGTTCAAACTCTCCAGATACATACATTCAGAAATAAATCGTAGGACTGGCTTGAAACTCATTGCTTCGGAAGCCCTCTGAAAATTACTTTGTCCGGGCGCGGCCAGGGAAATAAATCTGGTTTAGACGTTTTGAAAGCGGAAGACCATTTCTAATACATCCTTACCCATTTATCACGAATGCATCAAAGTCTGAACGCCTAATGTAGGCATTAGCGAATTCGTAAAATATATTTGAATTGTCAGTAACTTCATCCCGATTGGCAAAGGAACAAAACAATATGTAAAAACTTCTGTCATAGTGCACCTACAGAGGCTATCTGTTTCAAAAAATGCAAACACGTTTGGTAGGGCGTCAAATTTGAAAGTTGAATGAACCATTAAGTTCGTCTATGTAAGCAAACTATGGAAATACATATATATATATATATGTATATATACATATATATATATGTATATATATATATTGCCACAAAGATCGAGTTCCCTGTCTTCTATTCAGCCTGTCTCTTCTGTCTCCAATCCAATCCCTTTGCCCCTTCTGCTACCCATAATATCCCCACTGATAACATGCATGATACTCGCAACGATTTATTGTCAAGTAGTGTAGTAGGTGGTTTTCAGTCTGCTAGCTCACATTTTCTCAAGCCTCCTCAGCCTCCGAATCTCGATTCCTTCAATGTGCGCACTTTAATGCAGGCTGGCCAACAAGCGTATTTGGCTCTGACAGTGGACTCACTTTCGATTGATGTCTGCTGTTTGAGTGAAACACGAATTCAGGATTCGAGTAGAGTAATTCAACTAAATGCGCCAAACGTCTCGTCAAGATATTTACTTCGCACTTCAGGAGACGAAATATCTCAAGCTGTGGGTCAATGCGGTGTAGGAATGGTCTCAAGTTAGAATGATTAAACGACCCACTTAGACAGGACCCCGGTTAACAGTCGCTTGTGCATCGTGAGGCTGCAGGGATCAGTCGGCGTCCGGAAGGATAGTAGTGTTAAGTGCAGTTTATTTGTCATCTCGGCATACGCTCCAACAAACTGCAGCACTGAAATTGAAAAGACGAGTTTTATGATGATCTTGTCACTCTTGTCTGGAAGAGCAAACGCTCTGACATTGTAGTGGTAGCAGGTGATTTTAATGCACAATTTGGAAAACTGAGTGCATCGGAATCCTGTTTAGGTGGGCGATGCGCCTTGCCTGCTCAGCGAACAGATAACACGGAAAGACTTCTCTAATTCTGTGCAGATAATCATTTATTCCTATCTAGTACGAATTTCCGACACAGTTCACGTCGACATGGCGCTCTTATTCGACAGGAACTCTGAGTCGGATCGACCATATTGCAGTTAGCTAACGTTGGCGCGGTTCTGTCTAAAACTGTAAGTCGTACTGGACCACAAACGTCGAATCGGACCATGCCTGAGTTTTAATACGGTTTTTGGTGCGGTTGAATGGCCATCGACGTAGACCACAAACCCGATTGTTTGTCGAAAGTCTGTCTGATTCGGCTGTTCGCAACAACTATGAACAGATGCTATCCGAGGAAATGAGAACTTCGACGAGCAACAATGTGGACGAGCAGGGGGGTCAAATAAAGCAGGCTATGCATTTGGCAGCAGATTTCGCCTGTGGTCCTAGATCTAGTGTTCATCAAAGACACTGGATCTCACCAGGGTTGCTGGGTCTAATGGAGCAAAAACGCCAGCTCCCCAACTGCAAAGAGATGTATGAGGTGCGTTGACAGTTAAGGCTTCAGTTGACGATAAACTTTAAGAATGACCGTGAGAGCTGGTGGGTTAAGGTAGCCGAAGAGCTGGAGGAAGCAGCCGGTTCAGATACCAGTAAAAGACTGTGTAAGCTTATACGCGACACCGGCGGGCGTTGAAATTCGGTTGGTGAATTCGTGTGCGGTAGGAACGGAGGACTAATTAATGGTGGACAACAAAGGCTGGACCGTTGGGCAGAGAATTTCAAGGATCAGTTTAGCTGGCCACACGCTAACGTATTTAGTCCGACGTCTGCAGCTGCGAATCCTTGGGATGTGCCACTTGGTCACGCAACGAAAGTGGAGGTGCAGTCGAATATTCGGCTTCCGAAGAAAAGACAAGGAGCCGGTCCCGACGACCTTCCTCCAGTTCTTTTCAAATTGGGGGAGGAAGCTCTGGTGAAATCACCTACCTCCTTGCTTTATGATAATTGGAACGAGAAGCATATCCCGCTATCGTGGGGTGAGTCACTGATTGTACCCATCTTCAAGAAGGGTACACGGAGTGACTGTAGCAATCACCGTGGGGCTAGTTTAATTCCGATAGTTACTAACGTGTTAGCTTCGATAATGCTGCGCCGTTTGACACCGATTCGCGAGAGTAATATCCTCGAACAACAGGCCGGATTTCGTCCAGGTCGAGGTTGCACCGACCAAATATTCACTCTCCGACCGATACTCGAAACGCGCCACACGCACCGCCGCCCTACGATCGTAGTCTTCCGCGACTTGAAAGGTGCATTCGATTCCGTGGATCGACCAGCATGTGCTTTGCACCTTGAAAGTGCAAAGTACTGTTGCAGGACTGGACGACGGCAGCGCCGAACTTGATACTGGATAGAGAGGAACTAACGACTGTGGACCGTTTCACCTACCTTGGTAGCTGCGTGTCTAACGATGGTAGCTCGGGATTGGTGGTAAGTATACGTATATCCAAGGCTCGGGCAGCTTACGCTGGATTGAAGCACTTGTGGCGTCGGCCTGATATTTCACTGAAGTTGAAAGGTCGTGTGTACTGTGGTGCAGTGCGTTCAGTGTTGTTGTACGATTGCGAGACGTGGAGTATGCGTGTGGACGATGTTCGTCCGTTGGAGGTTTTCGACAACCGATGTTTACGTACTATGGCTAGGATTGGATGGAGTGACCGGGTGAGTAATATTGAGGTTAGGAATCTGGTATTGAGTGCCACTTCTGTGAATAGCTTGTTTCAGCGTATGAAACTTAGTAGACTACGCTGGTTGGGCCGCGTGTTGCGTATGACGAACATTCGTCTACCATACCGTGCCTTATTTTGTGTTCCTCCTAAGGAATGGAATAAGCCATGTGGAGGCCAACAGATGACGTGGCAACGTGGGATGAGAAAATGTACAGCGAATTTAGGTAAAGTAGGTGTCTGACGCCTTCGTGGTTGGGATCCGAAAGACTCGTCAACTAGCTGGCTGGAGACACTGAAGAATATGTCAGTGAATCGTGAACAGTGGCGACCGTGCTGTCATTTTCTATCGAGTCAGAATGATTGAAAACACGTGCGTTTGTACAGTTAGACTGTGTTCCTTGTGTTGGCTGCAGGAGTATCTTATTTTTTCCCTCCTGTGTAGGTCCACGCCCTGTTCACCTTGAATATTCACCCTTTTATAGAAAAGAGTAACTCTGGGGAGTAGGCAGCGGTCAGTGAGGCTTGCCTTGCTGTTTAACGCTGAACGATGATGATGATGAAGCAGATGATCGACAATTTAGATAGGTAGATTCATAGAAAGATAGAAAAGCAGATAAATGCAGATGTGTATAAGAGACAGTAGATAGATAGATAGATAGATAGATAGATAGATAGATAGATAGATAGATAGATAGATAGATAGATAGATAGATAGATAGACTGGTTGATTGTTTGATTAATTAATTAATTAATTAATTAATTAATTAATTAATTAATTGGTAAACAGAGACGACTGGATAGATAAATACAAATGGATAGGTAGTTACGAGTCAATAGATGGATTTATAGATTGATTGATTTTTACACAGGTTTTATGGCTCTAATTTTCTCACCAGGAAGAGCACCGTTCGGTATGTTCGTCTTTTTTTCAGTTCCGTTCCCCTTTTAGAATGCTAACTATATTAACCTACTGGTTTCCGTACTGACTAAATCGAACGATACCTTTTGTGAATTTCATTCACTTAAAAATCCATTCGGAATGAATTTTTGCATGGGGAAAACCATTTGCATGGTAGAAGTGATATTCACATCCCTCACGAATCCCTTGCCTTCTTGCGACGGAAACTTATCTTTATTTTTTCGTTATTAACTTTGAGCGTGAACATTTTGAGCATTCGGGCTTGCGTGCTTAGCAGTCAAGGTGATTATTTTTGTGGTCAACGGCTGAATACTGAGCTGAGATTTTGGTGAAGAAGAACGCATAGGTCATGGTAATGAACAGTATTGGGAAAGATTAACATGCCCCGGGTTATGGAAGCTCGTTCCAACTGGTAGGTCCTTCAAGTTGTGTTCACATGGATCTGATTTGTTGTTACGAATGTCTTGGGGTATGATAATGTGCACTGACCATCGGCATGTTTTGATGTACATAATCCGAAATCGGCTTGCTGGTAGCATGCTATCTTTAATCTGCTAGAAACGGTTGTGTTATCTGTTATAAAACGTCCCACGTTCAAAAGTCGATTTCCCAAGTTCCTTAGTGATAGACTAATTTATGTGGGACGAATATCCAACGTGTTGAAATCTCACATGCGTCAAATGCTGGCAGACTGTGAAAGTTTCTTCTTTTGTTTCAACTACTTCAAGATGCTTGCCCGGAAACATGTTGTTGTAAGTTTGCTCCCGTTCCCAGTTCACCTTTTCTCTTGTTCGCTCCGATTTGTCAAAGGTTAACGCAGGACCGATCATTCGACCATATATATGGATGGACTGACGTTCGTTCTGCTAGTGCAACGGGTTCACAGCCCATGTTAATTAAACAAAACAGAAAGGGAAAATACAACTTATCAACTTTTTGGTATTATACACTCACGTCGGGAAGATCCGAATGAGACTGGTGGTGGTTAAGCAGATAACGTCATGGACTTTAGACACGAAGATCGCAGGTTCGAATCATCCCACTGCCGGTCAGCTTTTTCGTCCGGTGGTCCCTTGTAGGCCTCGGTTCCCTTCCTGAAGGATGTTTCACGCTTTCGTTTCATTAATTACGGAATTAAAATGATAAAAATATAGAAAAAGACGGGTCAGTAGTAGAAGATTTGATTTCATCTTATCAAATGATTCTTCGTCCAGCTTATGCATCAAACTTGCTATTAGAAAGCGTGGAAGAACTGTCCAGCTGTTTTGTCCTTATCAGGAATCATCAACGGTGTATATCCATTCGAAGGAGGTTTTGCCCACAGAATGCAGTGACTATCAAAATAAATCCCCTTAGAATTTGTCATAAATTCTTTCATTTGATTTATCATTGGAGGTAGTACAGGACTGTTTTTACTTCGTTGCTGCGCTCTTAGCCCTTCAACGTAATGAAATTATGTTTTCTGCATTTTTGTAAACTGTATAGCTTTATAATGGAAAGGACTACGTGGAATCGTAATGACATCTATCGGCTGCCTTACATTCGGCTCGTTCATTGTAGACTCAATGTTAATGACAAGGTTCTTTCTTCGAATGAAACTATCAAGCCGACATCCGATTTCTGGGATGCCAATGACTGTAAATTTATAAGCAGTTTTCTTTTTACCAAGACTAGTGGCACTGGATGTTTGCTTACTTGGTGTCGAATTTAGCCCATTGTAGGATCGCCATGCGATAGGCTAACAGCGGCAAGTTTGGTTCCCTTCCGTGGAGTGCACCAATGGATTTGTAGGATGAGATTACATTTTCCGGTCTAATATGAACCTCATATCGTCACTTGCAGTACAAAATCGGTATTTAAATGATTCTTCGTACCGGCACACGCTTTCTCGGATCCGGGTGAAGAACCTCCACCGCCTCGGGTTTTCAACAAGAAAACCCAGATCCAATAACGTTTTGCAAGAAAGTATTACTAGAAATATGGAAATTTAAGGAAAAATAACTCGACCATGGGAACTCTTATCCGTGAATATGGGTAAAACCGTCTAGCACCCCTCCCACAAGACTCATGTGCCTATTCACTGAGCTGAGACAATCACAATCATGAATGCGCCGGAAACTGAGTGTCCCTGCTTGTACAGTGTGATAGTGAACCTCGACAGCTGGAACAAATTGCTTATTAGCCGAAACAGACGGGTGTTGCGTGTACGCTGGACAGTTGGGCTAAAGGCTACATTCACGATATATGGCCCATCCTGGGTGGGAGCTGATCGAACAATATAACTTTGTATTCTCTGAAAATGCTTAGCGGGTTGACGTTTGTTCTCGGCGCCTTCATCTGCTGACTAGTGGATTTGTGGACGCACAGACGGAAAAATGTCTGCTTAATGGGAATACGGTGGCGCTGAAATAAGCTTTGGTCATTTTGTAGTAAGTTATTTAACAGACCAGATAAATATGAACAAATGTTGGCTGTGCATCAAGACACCAATTAGTTTTTGAATCAATAACCCGCGAGGCAAACTAACAGCAATAGGCAGCTCGAAAGCGGACGCAAATGCAAACTACTTTTTGACCACGAGCAGACATAGGAATTAGCATTGCTGATGGCAGCCTTACTCAAGCTTGGGCTTCGGTTCACGATTGGTTTTGCTGCTAACGTTATGAACAAAACTGCCAACTTTAGGGGCGTTCTTGTGAAGACAACTAAGTTCCCCATAAAGCGGCGAACAAACAATGCTACTCATCATATGAAGGTGTTAATTTGGGCAGATCTGAATAAGGAAAACATCGTTTATTTGGCTTGATCCTGTTCAGTTCAGTCTTTTCAACATGCCCTGCAGTCTGTTTACTGCCTCACGGTATCATCTGGTCAAAAGAGAAAAGGCAATGATGAATAGCGAAGTATCGATTGTGAATTAATCACGTGGAAAATTGTCCGCAAGAGAAAACATTTCGAACGCGAGAACATCACTGGCCATGGCAATGACACATGTCACCTATTCTGTCCAACTGTGGCTTAATGGGGGATTCCACGTACTACCAATCCAGTAGCTTAGTCGCAACCATACGGACCAATCCACCGATTAAATTTTCTATACCTTTTTACCGTGTCATTGATCGGTCACTGCGACCGAACTTCCAGCATTACATCCCCGGAGGAGTTGTATGCAACCAGGCAGGGGTTTTGTAGACACGCCAAAATCATCTCTTCCTCGCTTTTCCAACATAAACCTTGAAATACAGCTCTACGATAGACTGACTAAGACAGTTGCCATAAAATGACTAAAATACTTGTCCTATTGACAGAACACCGTTCAGTAAATGTTGATACGCTATTTCATCTTCACGCTTTATATTATTGCATGATTGGACCACTGTGGAATCAGTGCAACCCACTGAAGCAGACAAGGAAATGTGTCCCAATGGATCTTTAGCTCAAACAAATTCAGGTAAATCAGTAGATGAGCCAATAGGAGGAGAGCCAATTCGCAACCTGTTGAATGTAACAATGCCCGGGGAAATGTTTAGAAAATAAGTGAAACACAGGAGGGGGTATTTGACCCAAAATCGCATTGAAATACTTACACGTAGAGAAAGGAGACATCGTTGATCCTCTCTGGGTAGCATGAAAACTGTAGCTCTCTGAGTCTCTCAATTCCAGGATGCTGCCAACGTTAACCTCGGTCGAAAGTACACCATATTCTTTCACCAGTACCCTCATTGTCCAATAATATTTTTCCACGTTCTGCATCCTTCAAGTTTCACTGTATTTGATGGAAGAATAGAATGCATTAGCTTGCAGCGCGATCTGGCATTCACATTTCCGGGAGACAGACAAGTTTCACTTTAGCCAATGCCTTCCCATTTCTAAGACAGCTGTTTCATAACAGCTCGCAGGAGAGGATGCGTATCTCCAAACGGTACACGTCCGAACAAATATAAGAAAAATTCCCCAGCGTTAGTGATGTCCACTTGTGGAAATTTCTGACGCAACCATTCAAAACGATTTCAACACTTGTTTTATCAATTTTGGTGAGTCGAACGCAAGCCATTCTGCCCAATGAGAGTTTGACTTTGTCAAACAAAGAGATTGCTAGGCCGTGGTATTTTTATCTGTGCGAAGCACGACTGTGGTCAGCATAGAGAAAAGAAATTCTGTGCCGAGTTGAAATTTCTATGCAGTCAATTCGAATATTGAAAGAAGAATGACAAATACCACTAAGAGTTAACATTCTGTGTATTTCTTTGCGAGTTCTTAAATAGATAAAACTGATACCGATGTTGTTATATCAGATTACTAACCACGGTGTACGGTCAAAACTAGGGAGATTCTGAGTAACGAAGGAACATTACTGTTACCATGGTGGACGGAGAATCATCGTTTGTAGATCTTACGAGAACCGAGAACTGACTGACTTATTATGACTGACGTAAGCTGGTTTGGAGGCAGTATCCTAAGGCTAGCATTACGTAATAGAGGTTCTGCAGATGAAATCGGTGCCTCTACACATTTAGTTTTCACTGGATTTTCTGAACTCGGTCAACCTGAGTTACGACGAATGAACCGATGAGGTAGACACAAAGCAGAGTGCGACTGTTGGCGGAATACACACTGGCCCGAAATAATATAGAGCTTACAACTACTTGTGAGTAGTATGTGAAATAGACTGCCCTTCATACACAAACCTCGGGTCATCCAGTTAATTTTACACATATGAGAGAAAGGCAGAGTCCGAACGGCAGTCAACCAGGCATATGGTCCAGAATAGTTCGATGAGGAAATAACGGGATACAAAGCTGTAGGGCTGGATTTATGCGATTAATATACTTTTCGCACCATGTAGAACACATTATTTCCGTCCTAGTTCAATTTATATGCATACACCCTTATTCCGCGCTTTGTTAGCCGAGTCGCCTTTTGATTTTGGATCACTGAATTTTGCTACATAACGACGTTCAATAATGCAGGCAGAATAAAGCGTTCTTCTTCTCTAGGAATTTCAAGAGGATAAATGTCTGGATCAATTCCTTCTAGTTCCTGTATGTGCGGCACTGGTAAAAAGTGGGCGAGAGCATCCAGGCTACTTTGCTTTACTTTTCTATATATTTTTCGATTTCGGAGGACGAAATGAATATTGGAATCCTAAAATACTGGTGTTCGTTCTGCATGCTTCAGCACAGAATTAGTTGGCAAATCTTTTGGTAAAATGTTTCAATGGTACTTGAAAGTGACTTGAGCGAAGTTTTCGTTTTTAGTCTCACAAAGAGTCATCTTCGCCAGCTTCATCAAGATCCAACCGATACTTTTCACTTACCCAGATCGATTGATTGTATTCACGATAAACAAACACAAACTAACTGGTAGCACAAACGGATCAAGTCCCTCAAATCTAATTGAGACACTAACTAACAGCTGCGGCTCGTGCTGACCCACGGAGTGAGATATTTTACAATCAATTTCATCCATCGTGTTTGTGACCTCTAAACCTTGGTAGATCAACCAAACTGGAGTGTGAAGACCAACTCCGTCAATTGAATTTAGTCCAAATTCACCAGGTTAGCTCAGGAGTTTCGGAAAACAAACGTTAAATGAAAAACAGTTGCAGCGTGCCTTGTGGTACTGATCTCTACTACCAGATTGAATTTTCTCTTCTTTGCCTTGTAGGCATGATGCGCGATCCGCTCGGTAAGCAACGACCAGTAACGCTAGTGTAAAGTGAATTTTCCCGTTCAATAGTTAGGTCGAAACTGCATACATACGCAAGGGGAATTAGTGCTAGTACTAGAGAATAGAAACAGAAGAGTGGTTGCTTCGAATTCAGCAGAGGTTTCATTGGTACTGCCTATCAGACCAAGAGCTCAGGCCCAATCGGATTGTTTTCTTATGAGCCAGACCTCGAAGTTTCGATTAGAAGACGACCTGCGATACTACTGTCTGAAACAAGTTAATTCCGAACCTTTGGGAGACTATGAACTTTAGTGTATTTTATGCGCATTCTATGGTCTCACTTGAGGTAACCAAGGCTGCGCTGGTTCCCCCGTAGTAAGAATAACTGAAAATTGTTCGAAAGTAGAAGGCGGGCTGCTTTGTAGAAAAACAAACTTTGTTCCCATCTTCCCAATCACAGATAAATTCATGTGAGAATTTTAGGCAGATCTTCCAAGAAAAAATGGGACTGAACACTATGTGATATAGTAAGGTACGGTGGTACTAAGTTCGTCCAAACTAACATTGACGGAAGATGCATTCCGTTCTGGCATTCATTGCTCATCCACTTTAAGGCTACCCTCCGAGAACTATGACCTGCTAAAAATGTCATTATCGCTGAAATTGTATGCTTAGAGTTAGTGCTCGAAGGAGTGAACGTGTTCCTGACAGTAGAAGTGGAAGTTGCAAGGCAGTTGTATTATAATCAGTGAAGTAGATTGAAGGCAGCACTAATTATGTGACAGGTGAAAACAGTAAGATTGACGATAATTTCCGCTCTGGCCTTTCTGTTGGAATTTTTTAACATGAAAATTTAACAGAAATATCGATCTCAATGTTTGCGCTGATAGCGTTTTGACAGTTGTGCTCACAGTGGCAGACTTTTGTAATGGTAGCAGAAGTGATAGTAGAAGTAACAGCGTTTGTATCATTGATATTAGCAAAAACCTGTAGCAAAGATCCTGTGCGTGTACTCCATTATCTGACGAGAATAATGATCATCAAAGTACTAAAAAATACCCCTTAATCGATCCACCGTCCATCAATACCATTGGATAGGTCCGACTTAAGTGATCACTTTAAAACTTTCCATTGACTTCATACGATATCGAGAGTTATATTTTTGTATAATGCCGGCCATAATTTGGAGTTTGTGCACAATTTGAGGAAAAAGAACTTCTCTAGTGTGATATGAATTTCAAAATCTGGCCAGGTGATGCACTCCGAATGGTTACCGATAATGCATGGCTCATAACCAAGCTAAGGACATGACATGGTCAGTCGACCATTTTATCAATTTTAAATATAAAATGGCGCGATTTTGCTACGAAACTAGCAAATCATAATCAATTGGAACACGTGGTCAGAAGGAATGCTTTAGAGTCCCAACCGAGCTTGTACAGGCATCTCAGAATCTTTTGTTTTTTCTGTCTAACTTATTTGTCCGCAATTGTCTCAAATTCTTCACAACGCAGTGGGTCCTGATCCGTTGCCCTGCATGAGTAAGTCACAATTTGTTCAAAATCGATAAATCAGAAGTAGATTTGTCTCTTATTTATTCCATTTACCTGAAGAAATCATTTTTTGCAAATAAGGACCTGTTATGAAGTGGTTGTACAATTCTGATATGTCCTTAATAGGCAACAAAATTCGCATTCTGTTCATGAGTACATCAGAATTGGGAGTGAAACGAGGTATGGGATCGTGTGCGACAAAACTCAATTGGGTAAACGATAGCTTGATACTCATCCCGAACGAGGGATCATATTATGCTTCAAGTGTGCCACATTTCATCTAACTTTGACAATAGTGTAGCATACTACCCGGATTTGAGATTCAGATTGTATATAAACTTCGACCGCGCAATTCAGTTTAATTGCATCAGAACAAATTTATCAGTTCGGATAACCCGCAATAACATACCAAACAAATTCCAGTATCTTTCGTTTGGTCCAATCAGGATGATTGCTTATGAGAAACTTTAGGACTCTTTTTTCAGTTAGACTTAGCAATCGATGCGGCTTCTCTGTTAACTACTAACACAACGATGCAAATATTATCATCCTAGATTAGTCAGATGTCAAAATGATTCCAAAACCAGACCCTTATATATGCCAAGGAGGGCTGAGACTATGCAGTTATGCGCGTAGAAGTCTTAACTAACCATTAGTAGAATTTCCCTAGTAAACGATAGAAAGACCGTGTAGATTAAAAATTCGCAATTTGCAAATGAATCTGCGTTTGGGTGACACACATCGGGAGATGGCATGCCTCAAAAACTGCAATTCGGATGACATGGAGATTTTTCGAAAATATTAAGTAAGGTCTCAATATCAGCCAAATTCCAGCTTCATTGATTAGAATTCAAAACAACTTCTTTTGCCATATTGTGTGAAATATTCGGTCTCTGTTCTACTCGATACAGCTTTTGTTTGGATTGAACCGTGAACTAACCGTGTGTGGAAACACAATGTTCACATCCTTCCCCCTAATGGTGCGATCATAGGACTGGGTGGACGCAGACTAACCCTGCGGCTGAACCAGTCATTAATCATGCGCTATGACATTCCGCACAAAGCCTTTCCTATAAGTGAATTCAAGTTTTCTGACGGGTCAAAATCTTGAAGTTCGATTATCTGCCCTGATCGAAACGAATTCAGATTGCTTACGCTTTAGCTGTATTACGCAATGAAACTGACGGAGATTGGCTTATTTTCCCACATATCAACCACATCCCATTGTTTCGATTGACGTTTCAGGAATTATTCTAAAATGAACTGAGACTGAACCGTGCCGTCAAACTGAGTGACTGAAGTTGTGGTTCAGTTCAAATACTTGTAATATTTTGGACTGATTCGAAAAATATTCTACTCGAATAAAACCGCACTGCTTCACCCTTCTGTGCCGGTCGTATGAGTGAGTGATCTACTAGTTCGGCATCGATAGTAGCTTCGTTCTACCATTCTTATCTTTTGCTTTTTTACTTCATTTTTATTAATGAAACAAAAGGGTACTTCATTATTCAGGAAGAGGGCTGTGGCCAACAGAAGATTGCCGAGCAGGGAAGATGACCGGCGGTGGAAGGATCCGAACCCTTAAGTCTGAACGTCACGACCTTACCTACTGGACCACCCCCGGCCCGCCAATACCATGGTAGCTGTCAACATTGCCCCCACCCCTCACTCATGAGATATAGAATACTATTCTCGATGAATTGTGTCAAAATGTTCTTTGATGCAATGCGATCGGATTACGGATGTCAATCAAAATGAAAGATCGTAAGAAAAGTACTGTTGCGACCCAATACCAAAAAGAAGACGAGCAGAAGCCCATCACCACATTCATGACGTACAAGCTTGTTCTGCACTAGATCAGCACCATTTCTCTCGTCATTTAGCTATTGTGTCAAAAATATCCGGAAATCCCCAAGAACATGCCAGACCGCAAACAGACCGGGAATCTCAAGTATATTCCTCTTTTTGTTGTTCAATGGTCAGGCATGTATTGGACCTTACAGTAGGCAAGTGTGGTCGTGTTCGAGCAAGACTGATCCAATTCCAGAGGAAAAACTTTGAATACATCAGTTGACTGACAGTCCCTAGTATTTCTGATGTAGTTTGGAAAGATGGGTCTTGCAATTACAACGACGGGTGAAACAACTAAGAATACAGAATTTTAAAATAATATGCTCCATTTAAAATCCCGGAGCCAACTAACTTTGACCAGGAGCAGAAAATGGGTCTAAAAGTGCAAAAACTGTTTCTTCCTTTAAGCCAGCAATTGCAGAAATGCTGATGAGCAGACTTTGTGGTTGTGTTTATCCATGGCCACGGAAAATCACTTTGTAGATAGCATTAATAATGTCAAACATGTGGTCATTAGTGGCAGTGGTGACCGATCTGATTTGGGCATTGCAAACTTTCTAAACTCCCTGTATGATTATCAAAGATGTAGCAAATAAAATTCCGCTGTCCGCTAGTAAGAGGAGCGCTACGGAGAACGATGTGTGGTCATTGCATAGGGATTAGCAACTGCCGTCAGATATCTTTCTCGGGAAAAGTGTGAACAGCGTTGAACAACCTCTAATTTATCATGAATCATGTGCACGGTCATTGACATAGTTACTGACAGGAGAACACTCAAAGCAACCGATCAGGGCTAATTACTTCCTAATTTGTTATCTTCTTATTTTGACTGGGATGAAATCCGTTCAATTAATGGTGATGCTAGCAAGTTCCAGTGAACTTAAAAATGCAATTCTCACTAGTGCTGTGGGATTAATTAATGTGCCGTACATGGCTATGAAAATGTTTCGGCCTAAGGTTGCTCAGGCAGATGATAATTGCATAGTAGTAAGTACCATTATCAGCTCTAATATTGATTTATCGGAAATGCCATTGTATGCAAATAGAATCAGTGAAACCGAGTAAATGCAGCGGTCGACTTGTTCAGAAATGCAGTCGTTCGAGGGCTGGCAAGAGAAATAAATGCCACTCGACCTGCGGTGCTGGCAACAATCCAATCCTTGGATGGTTTCATCTGGTGTATTTTGAGATTCAAAAAGGACAGTTTGTACACGTAAGTTGTCCCATGGCCGACCTAAAATCTCACCCAGTCGACAGCCCAAATTTGAGGATCAGTTAGGTCCATTATCACACACCCTAGGTAAATGGGAAACAGGGCACACAGCTGAGGGAGACCGTACTTGTTTTCATTCCGGGTTTCAAGATTGTTGTCTAACCACTTGTAGGTGTTGCTTAACCTCTAATGACTGTTAGGAAGTCTGCTCTCTATTCAGTCAACCCTGGTTCTGGATCGGCAACGCTTGACATCACTGACTCAAATGAGAAAAACCAAAGTCAGCCGGCACAAATCTCGTTTTATTAAGTGAAATCACTGCACATTTATAAGTTACCTTGCTGTCGAGGCTGTCGGATTGCCATTATTTCATCGGCTGTCAAGATCGCACTTTGGTGGGCTCATCTTGTTCAGTGCATTTCACCCGATTTAGTTCCTGTTTTTTTCCTGTCGAATCCGGAATGTTCATCCTGATTGATTGGCATTACTCACGATATGGCCTTCTAAGTTTGCGTACTCGCATTCTTGCCTCCTGATCACGCCACTACGTTGGCTATCCGCCGATGATCAGTGGGATAACGCGATCTAAATCTGGTCTTGCGTTTTGCACTTGTTCGCTGTCTTACAAGATTGGGTTACATCTACGCTTGTGTATTGATCGAGATTTGTTCACTGCCGCGCATTCGCCGATAACCAATGAAACAACTTTATCAGACTTGGGTGCAATACTAAATAAACTATCATTCGCTCACAACAAGTTGATGCCACCTTTCAATTATTTGGGTAATAGGCCATAGACATTCAACCAACTCTTGATTCTGAGCGTTTTTGGTTTTTCTCATCTTGAATCAGCTACGAAATAGAGACACCTGTATCACGGTGTACGAACACGATTCTCGACTGTATACGAACACTGTTGCATTGGCTGTTTCAATGGAACCCAAGCATCAGATTAAATTTTCTAGTTGAAGGAATACCTTTTCGTTGGCAAGTTATTAAAGGTAACCAGCAATTTGGTTAACCCCAATTGTTTGTTTGCGATGGTTCGTGGCCAACTACAACCGACTCTGGAAAAATTCGATCAAATTTTAAAAACCAGTGTAGTTAATCTACACATGAAAAGTTATTTGCCACTTCGGGTGATATAAGTTGAGTACACTTTGATCATTACATTATGACTAATATTTACGGCCAGTTGATATCCGCCCTGCCGTTCATTTGAGGCAAAAGCTCACTGTTGACAGAATTCTTCACCATTTATAGCAATGTAGGAATTTGGGAGCAGTCTTAATTTTTCCATTTCATAAATCTGTCGGAAATGTCTCAAATACGGCGTGTGATAAACTGGGTTCGGAGTTCAGAATGTTCCTACTACGGTAGCAAGATTAATAGGATCAAGACCCATAGGAAAGTGCCCTATTGTAAACTGTACAATCGAAGACCACAAGAAGATCAAGTCAAATGTGAATCAGGTTGAGTTTTAAATACAAGTCATCCGCTTAAATATGTACTAAGCAGAAACATCATTGGCAGGATGCCTTTGGTCCCGTCGAAATCGAGGGATATTCGTTAGTCCCGTTCGTCGGTCTCCATTGTTCCTGGTTGGACTCTTTAGAGTTGCAAGTGACAGTGTATCACGTGATTTGCATGCGAACTCCCAATGATCCGAATGTACTGTCTAATCGGTTCGTTTTTCTGAGGGCATTAAATATCCTAAACGTTGTCAATTATCAACCACTGTGAGCAATACAAAGTTCAAGAAATCATCCAGTTGCAAAACGTAACGGAGAGTTAGGGCCAGTGGTCACCACTTTGGGTTTCGTAGAAGGCGTGCGTTGATTCACGTCAGTGCTAAATGAGTCCAACCGATTTATTCGAATATCAGAAGTTTTAAATTTGAAGTGAGCTTAAATAATGTAACAGTTACACGACACATTAATTTCCTACCTTTCACTTGATGTTATCGATTTCTCCCACATCCAAATGATTGGTAGGCCAAACCAGAAGTCACGCATGATTTCTCGACACACTCAAGCAGACCATGCATTCTATGTATGACAGTCCTTACCGGGACGAACAATACACCTTTTCGACGTCAAACAGGACTATGAAGTGACTCAGACGCAGTTCGAACCAAGACACCCTCGAAGTAAAAGAAGATGCAAAATTGATGCAGACATTGTGTTCATAAGATATCTAATTCACACGCGTTTTGAATGTCATCTGGACTGGTGGTGGAACGATTCCGAGAAGAAGGCCATGCTCAACAAGCAGAATCTCATGGAAAGAAACAAGCTTAACTAAAGTCGACACTTTCTCCGAGATCGTTGGTACGAGAACATGCTAGAGACACTCCCAGATGCGGGTGTATCTTTGTTACCAAAAAGTATAGTTAAATATTCCAGATAAGGATGAAACAATGTTTGGCTCAGATTGGATACACTTTCGAATGGCCATGCTCAACGAAAATAGGGCCCAATGTTACAGGACAGTCAAACCACAAAATTCAGTCTGCGTCCTGATAAACAGAGAACCTTTGATTGGGGGCTTCTCTGTGTGTGTGTGCCTTCGCCTGTCTGTGTGCATACGTCAGAGGTTCGGAAGGGCTAGTGGTCGATGGTTATGCACGAGGTTGACTCATTAGCAAGTTAGATAGATAACCGAAAACGCGCAAATCTGCAGTGCCGAAAAGAAACAAGTGGACAAATAACCGGAGAACACAGTTATGAAATAAATTAGCAATGGTTCAAAAACAATATCATATTGATTCGCTATTGGTGCGGTTTTTAGCATAAGTAGTTGTTCTGTTTGTTATCTGTATACACAAAATCTGAAGTATTCTATGTAATTCTTCAATCAGTGTCCCACACACCAATACCATTCCGTAAGTTTGACCAACTCGAATGTGTTCAGCTTTTGCCTTTGAGCGCTGAAAAACAACAAGCAGTATCGTGTTACTCGAAGTCCATGAATTTTCAATAACTTAATGAAAATATTTCCATGCAATGCGCATCTGTAATACAGGGGAGCATTTGGCAAAACAAGAATTTATCTTAATCTCCAACAGTGTCACATTGTGCAATCCACTTTCCAATTGCCATTTGATGGCGAAATAGCTAAAAATGAGGGTGAAATTTCCTGCTGGTATCTGTGAAACTTCGTCAGAGTTGCTTTGAGAATAAAAGACCGAACCAATTATTCATCATGAACAGATTGGTTGTCCCACTGACTCATTTGAGTGACAGATCCATTTGTTTCGTTCGAAAAGCTATCATGCAACATCTGACCGAAACTGGTCAGGACGTTTGTTTATCCGGATTGTTTGAGATCATGTGCAGTGTGAAGTTCGTACGTTACAAGTCTTGCCCAAGTCATACGGGAAACCTTTTGCATTTAGTGGACTTAGACGGTTTATTTGCTGTCACCATGGCTACTGATAAAAGCTTGGCCGAGTAAACTGCGTTTAACGCGAATACACCCTTGGACACATACCGTTTGGCAACCAAAGTAGCCCCGCATACCGAGTATCATACTGTTGGACGGAAATCCGTGAGTGAAAAACTGAGAAATGTGTACACGGATCAGGTACTTGCACCTGTCTGGTAGTTCACAGCTGTTCATCTCACAAGAGCTTTATAATTTTCGCTAACCATTCATCAACTTACCGAGACAGAGATTCAGCGGCCACCTGCCCACAACATCTGACTTGTCCGAATTTTATCCTACGAATAATTTATCTAAGACAAATTATGATTACCATAAATATGGAGTTGCTAAGTTGGCCCAAATATGCAGGCTTAACACTCGTGGTAATCAGTGTGACCTCTGCTTTCTTTAGTTGTCATGTGTGAACAACTGAATGTCCTCGTGAAACAGCATTTCCAAAGGGAGTTTCACCACCTTTCGATATGTCGAAACGAACTAATTTCATAAAAGCACCCAGTGTTGGACCTAATATCTCATCGATTTCAAATATCTACGTGAATAAACGGCTGAAATTGCCCAATTCAGTTGTGCAGTAGTTTTGCTTAATACATCTGTTCGTAGTTTCGCCACTCACAACGGTTGGTCGCCTCAGTTATGTCAGTCATTCACCTGTCAAAGGCCCCTTCAAGCTGCTCCCTGTCTGTCTGTCTGTCTATCAGTAGCCAGTTGTTCATTCATTTTGGCTGCTTAATTGTCTATCTGCCTGCCACTCTTTCTGCCAGGCTCTCTGTCTGACCTTACTTTGCTTCACTTGTCTGTTTGTCTGTTAACCTATCGGCACACCTACCTGACCTTCCGAAGGATGTATATATGCACGTGCGCTCGTATGCTCGTATGCAAGCCTACCTAAATGTGTGTGCAAATGAGTGCATGCGTGCGTATTTGTGTAGGGGTAAGCCTTTTCTGTGGTTTCCTGTGTAGATCAAACGTGGTCCTTAACCAGATCAACTGAAGTCAAGGCCCATGGGTTGTGAGGTGCTCCAGGAACCCAATATGGTAAATTTACCCTTCTTGGATCAGCGGCGTAAGCGATGTCATTAGGTTAACCTAGGCTTGTCCATCGCCAATTACTCCCGACACTTTTCATAGTATAAATTCATCACTTTGTTCACAGTGGCCCACGTTTTCGCAGGCCCTTTGAATCGGCCTCATTGAGTGTGGCATGCACTTGTCGAGTTCTTATTTACATCATAAATCCCACCGGGTTTGTGGTCAGTATATCCGGAACATCCAAACAGTAACTTGCGCACGTGAGCAAACAAGAGAATGCGGAATTGCGCAATGCACTTCATTCGTAGTTCCTTGGGTTAAACGGGAAACTGATGGGGCAGGAAGAACGCGGGATGCGACAACAGAGAGAGCATATACTGACTAAGGTATTCGCAGCACTGGTGTTGATGACAAAAGCTTACCAAAGAATTCAACCGCATTTTGTCTTGTCCAACCAAGTTGACATTCGGGGAGAGTTCCAAAATGCTTTGTGATAATGAATAGTATCGTTTCCTTGTTTAATGAGTTCAGTTTACTTAACACTGTCGAGAAGTCAGCGGGAGAGGTGTACAGCTAAATTATTCACTGATAAGGGATAGGCATTGACAACAGTCAGAGTGTAGCACTATGTATTACTGACAACTTAATAAACCCCCTTTACCTGAGAATGGCAAAGTGACAGAAATTTGGTTATTGCCCCAGTCAAATATATCTACGAAACACATTCTTTTCTACATGATTACTTTCATCGGGCGGGAGCCTGTAACCAGCATGCAGACAGAATTATCGTTATTCAGTTGGACCGCCGATATGTTTGTCTGATGTACGTTGTGAAATGCAACCAATAATTTCTTGGAGGCCATCGCAGAATTGCAGATGACGAACGTGTCACCGATTTATGTGGCATACAAATCTACACTAGAGATGATGCTTCACAGCTATCCACGGTTTCGGTTGCCCATAATAACGGACCCAAGGATGACCCCACAGCCAATCCATACATCTGTCTCTGTTGTAGTTTTCAATATCCGAAAACTGTGCAGACCACGTGCGCATGGGAATTTTTACTTAGGTTTAGTCATAGTGATCCCGACACAAATAGCAGTTTCGGTCAACTGATGACAAACGAAACCTACCCTGCCGACTAGCAGAAAGTCGCGAAATATTGACGCCAAAACGAGGGATAGCACATTGAGCTATTACCGAACATGCGGTCTCTTTGACGTTTGGTCCGGAAGCAGTTGGATTGGGGAAAATGCAATCAAGAAGATGTGTCTTTTGATTCGCAGATATGTTGGAAGTGCTGAAGAGCTACGGGAGAAATCGGACCCACATTTGTTGAATATGCCTGTAGTGGAACACGTCAAATGTAAGGACCAAAGCTCCTCAACGGTCTCGAGGTGGAAGTACCAGCCTCGAAATTTCTCGAATAACCATACGGGTAATTGGATAATCACTTTTCCATTTGGTTCGGTAAGTTGCAGTTGTAGGTGTTTTGTCCCGAACCTAATTTCTGTCTGCAAAAGAGACCTGAATAATGTCAGTCCTTAGACATCGATGGCTGGGTAGTATTGTTAGAAGGTAGTGTACTATTCTCCTTATAAACTTAAAGTTTAGTAAGATCCAAGCAGTCAAGCAGACACTAGATGTAAGTTGGGTAATGTGTTTGAGACATACGCTGCGCATGACGATGGATCGACGCATTCGGCATGCATTAGTGTCTGGATCAAGAGGGGCAGCTCATGACGCGGCGAAAAGATATGAAAATGTTCATCAGTCGTCTTGCCAGGTAAGGGTCCACAAGAATTTCAAACACGACGGTAAGCAGCATCTGGGGATATGAACGAATGTTGCAAGCCGTAGCATTCTTTCGTGTGAAGCCATTTCGCTTCTCCATGGTTCATCTGATTTATGACCGTACGATCTTTCTTCTACTTTAATTCGCCCCCACGATGCACCAACCATAACCAGAGTACATTGGAGCAAGATTGATGACCATAATGACTGAAAAAAGCGACTGAGATGTCTGTCAGAATGCGACAGTCTTTCGCGACTTGTGCTTTGATTTTTCTTTCACGTGCACATTGAGCATGTCGTAAATATGCCCTGCGGAAGACCGGATTATTGATATTATTTTACAATTCTTTACAAAAACTACCTGAATTGTACATTTTTATATACGCAGAATTCATGGGGCAGCCACTCGGTGAGTGACCACATTCCAAGTTAGGGTAAAATTAAATGAAGGTTTAGTCCAAATTTCAGCTGTTTTGTTAGTGAGAGACAAATTATTGGATTCGTTCGCCGCTTCCGAGGATCAGCACTTCGTAGCGGTGACTATTTCGGATTCAGTGTTGCAAATCCGCAAATCTGCTTTCAGTTCACAAAAAGTTCACAATTTGCGTCATTAGCTCAATGATAAGTGATTTCGGTCTGTTGCATAATCCCAACGGTTTATTTTTAGAGCATTTCCACTTTATTCGCCTTCTTCGGTCTTCACTGAAAGAGCCTTACTCGAAGCCAAGATAAGAAGCCAACAAAACATGATTGTAAAGGCAAATGGAAAAAACATGCAACAGGAAAATTATCAGATCCCATTGGGGGTCTGTGCAATAAAAGAAAAATACAAAATTATTTTGACTGGTCATTCCGTCTCGGAAACCCTGCTACATCAATCGGCTTCTATGTGATCTAGTTATTTCCGTCTTGTACTAGAACCAAAGAGCTGGAACCGCCCAAGACATTACCACAGTAAACAAAGAAATTCCCTCCAGTAGTTTACAGATGTTCGTGTGTGGGAATCTCATGTGTTCTATTTGGGCACCAAAACTTAAACTGACACGGGCTCTTGATGAACTTTTTAATCAAGGGTAAAACCCATTAGGTCAGATATGATTTAACTGGTGCTCTGGAGACAACGCGAGATGTTGCATGATCTCGTAACAGGCGTGCTGCTGATGGCCGGAGGCAAAGTGGCCACTGAACTGCATGTTAGCCTGAATCTAGGGTGCCGAACTTAAGGGGCATCATATAATAAATTTTTAAGCATTATTTTATCCTAGTAAACAATAAATGGCTGTTTTTTGTTTTCTGGACTTGCTGCAAAGTCTTCCATGGAAGAACATCATCCTAAATCTGAATGTTACGAAGCCTAGCTTAGGGAATTAGAAATTCACTGTCCAGCAACCGCTGTGGAAAACTCACTGGTTTCTTCAAAATGAGCTTTTGGTGAATAAAAAAGAACTGTAATTGGTAGAGAAGCAGAGTGAAACACTTGACCATGGAATTTATCTGAGGTACACACCAAATGTGGGCCATATTCATTGCACTCTAGTCGAAATGCTTGATCGTGGTTAGATAAGCGCAACACAGCGATTTTAGAGCTTTATTTAATTCCATGTCATCTGTTTCATAGATATGTTACCATTTCCTTTCGGTAAGTGAAATTTAATTAGTTAGATCAGAACAAGCTACTTTGTGGTCTCACTGTCAGCACCTAAAAAGGGATAGAATATTGGTAAATTCGTTACACGGTCAACATATTCCCGTGATACATTTGCACCTTCGTGCACGTTTTTTCCCAGATCGACCCCAAGGATATGTGCGGCACATTTTTCCGTTACACCAATTGTTTTGTCTGTATTTTTCTGTATATGTGTTTATGTATGTATGCATGTATGTATGTATGCATGTATGTATGCATGTATGTATATATGCATGTATGTATTTATTATGTGCATATATTTGTATGCATGTATGTATGCATGCATGGATGTATGTATGCATGTATGTATATATGCATGTATGTATTTATGTATGTGCATATGTTTGTATGCATGTATGTATGTATGCATGCATGTATGTATGTATTTATGTATGCGTGTACGCATATATGTATGTATTGGAGCGTAAGTATGTAGGTTTGTGTGTGTGTGCGTAAGAGAATTGAGCTTGAAACAAAATGGTTATGTTCATGTTATTGTTTGACAGTCTTTCGCAATTTCTATTACGAAACCCACAACGACGAAAGGTTCAAAACTGACGCTGAAGGCTCCGCTGTTTAATTTGACATGACGACCGAAAAATGACGCAATTAGCAGAAAGTACATGCACAAATGGCATGGAAAAACATCGAGAAATAAACTAGACCAATGAGATAGCATGCTTTACGGTAACTTTTAGTGTTAAACAACCCAGACTAGTTTGTACGTCTCATTTGATGTTCTTCATCTGGGGAGAAGTCCTTCTGTCTGCTTGCAAATTTCAATGCATTTTCGTATGATAAATAATCCTAAAACAATAATAATTGCAGTGGTAAGAATAGTAGCAAAAATACCAATGATAATATCACTAGTGGTAGTATTAATGATGGTAATGGTAATAATAACGGTGGTAGTAGTAGTAGTAGTAGTAATAGCGGTAGTGGTAGTAGTAGTAGTGGTAGCAGTAGTAGCAGTAGTACTAATAGTAGTAGCGGTAGTAGTAGTAATAGCGTGATTTCTTGCCGAAATAACATTATCTTTAGTGGTCTCGACCTGTAGTGGCTGCAATTTTAGCCATTATACCATTGCGGTGAACTATACGTCATATTCCTTGTGGAAGATTTAACACGTGCAAAACGATTTGTACAGCTCCCTGTCCACCGCAAGCGCCACCATCATTCAGTAAGTCTGTCCACGTTATCTCTTTCGGATCCAAATTTGCTGAAACTGAAAAGAAACGCGACGGTTTCAAGCAAATATTGCCTTGTTATAGTAACTAATAAGTTTCGTATACGGATGCTAGTGGCTTGACACCGGTTTCGAGGTTATTGTCGATGGCCGCCCATGCTTACCTGGTGCTCATTCGTTGAGTTATCTCCCCACTTGTGCATGTTTTTATGTGTGAGTTGCCAACTCGTCTGAATCATCAGGAGCATGCATAAGTAGTGATTTCACCTGGAATACACGAGGAGTTGATGAGTTTTTCTCATTTGCTCAAGTCTAACCTTGTGGGGGACGTCAGTTCTATTTCTTATATCTCGGCAGTATTTTAGTGCAGTTGTTCTGCGCGCTATCTGCTCGGCACAAATTAGGTCATCTTGTTCACAGCCAAGCTTTTCGTCCAGAAAATCACTGCTCCCATCCTACTCCTTTCGTTCACGGGGCCCCTTTCGTGACCGGCAAAGGCCATCACAAATGTTCACAATTTCGATCGATGGCTTAATGTTTGGGACTAAATGAGTCAATTCGATTTGCCTTATTATCCATCCCCTCTTGTATTCTCAGCGTCAAAGTAATTGAGATTTGAAGCTTGTAAGCTAGCCCCCGTCCCAAAATGGAGCCCAGTCAACCCTACCTTGGGTACAGCTTTAACCTAATCAATAAAATGACATTCTAAAACTTCTCCACCGGTCCCCTCGAGCACTGCTTCGAATACATGCTGCTTTGCAAATAATTTACCCCAGAACGGCTCAAACAACCCAAGCGGTTGCACTTGTTAATGAGTTGTTTAATTAATCGAACTGAATCGTACAGTTATTCAAAATTCCGCTTCGTAACCTTGCACAGTTATCACATTTACCAAGTTATAAATTAACAATCCTGTGACTTTCCATTTTTGCGATGAGCAGTTACGTTTTGACTAGGTTCAGTCCAGTTCCTGAATGGCCTGCTGAAGTTTGGTTGGGCTTCGTTTGAGTCCGTCTGGAACCCTCTAAGGGTTTTGTAGTGGAATAAAAGCACCTATTTTATCGCACAGGGTGTGTTTGTTCCTAGTGGCAAGCTAAAACTAAAATCTATGCAGTCGATTATGTACGCTTACTCACTTCGATCAAATTGCGTGACTCCATGGCTTGTCTAACTGGGATCCTCATGGATTCAAAATTCTAGCATCCAGACTGACCGCGAGTTTAAACAATGATCACTCAGTTCTTTTTATATTATTTTTAATTTGAGAAATATGTATAATTGCATCTGAATGTCACTGCTTTTGTGTTCTATCAGATCCAATTATAATACATACAAATAGTTGTAAGTCATTTTCTTATTACGTCACTGAGGTGTAAACTCGATAATGTGATTCACTGTGCCTTATGATCGTCCAGCTCAGCACTGTTTTAACCTTGATGAAGATCAGCACCAATTCTTATCGGTCGCATTCGAAATGGGACACGAACCCAAAGCAAAAGACTAAGTTCCATGTCCCGGTTTCCACCGCGATAGATGAGAACCGTTTTTTATTTTACCCAGGATGAAAAAGCTTTACAGTGATTCCTTGATTTTGACTGACGATTCGATGCGCACACCATATTTGGGACTGTGCTGCTAAGACACTAAATCTCCAGTTGGTGAAGTGTACCTCATATGTTGCTTCTGTAGAGCACAAAAACGAAGGCACCGTGTGGTAGCCGAGACTATTGTGTGTAGTATTAAAAGAGCTGAACCCATCAGTGTTTGTTCTGTCTACTTGTTCTCACTATTTAATGCCGGTGGATCTGTGGTTTTCAGAATTAGAAGCCAAAGAGCGGCAATGTTGTTTGAAGTTTATATCCAACCATCGATTGATTGCCTGTCCGGATAGCACATTTCCCAAAGTGTCCGACTGGGGTTTTCAAGTTCCATTCCTGAGTGAGATCAATTTATCTCCGTCGGATCCCAACTCGAAATTTTAACAATCATGTGAATTCTAATGCGAAATCCCTTTGGGCTTAACCATTAAAAGGAAGAAGTAGGTAACTTTATACCAGTCGACCTAAGTGCAAATAGCTATTAGTTGATAATAAGGCTATCGTCAACAATGAACACTCATTCAGTACTGACGTGGTTTGTATAAGTAAGAGTCAATCTTCACTTTTTGTTAGTCACCACCACGGAAATTTCTTCGGAAATGTTCCATTTGTGCCAGTCAGTACATTTGGTCATTTAATCGCCGCACCAATCAGAATAAGCATAAATGTGGTACAAAAAAGTAGCAAAGGTGCAGAGCTCAGTAGCTGATAGGCTGATAGTTTGCATGACCTCAAAAATTTCTTTTGGTCTGCAGTACCCTGAGCATCTGCAGTACATCTCCCGAAAGATTTGCTGAAAAAGCTGGACAAGTAGAAAACTCATGATAAATAAATACATGTATACATGATTATATATGAATATATATGGGCGAAAATATCTGCAGCTCAGGTTGCATATTTTAGAAGTTAGGCGCCGTAATGTGAGTTATAACGTTTAATGCGACGTTTCGATCCAAACTTGGACTCACTGTCAAACATGAATGAATGACTAAATGGGATCGCTAGTTCCGTTCGTTTCGGTGCACTGTTCGTCTGTTTTTCTCTATTCTACATCGAGGTAAAGTTAATGAATCTTGACATGCTGACTGAACGAGTTATTGGAGTGGAAGGCTTCGAGAATCAGCCGTTCCCCCTTTCTGTTTGCCCTGCTGACTGCATTTGCGTTGTTGATGTTGGACTCATGGCCTGTTTGTGCACAGTGGTTCCATACCTGCGAGTGTGGGTCAGCGAGTCGTAGGGCTGAGCTATGTTCGTGCGAGCATGTGCGTAATTGTTTGCCTGTCTCATCTACAAATTGTTTGTCACGCTCATTCACGTTTGACAACGAGTCCTAGTTTGGATCAAAACACCACAATAAACATTATAACTTAATGTACGCCTTCTAACCTCATATATATATATATATCATGCAGCAATTTATGGTGGCACCAGGGGGCCGGGCCGGTCTCATTTCTGAACTGGAAGATGCAGACGCCTGTTTTCTTTCGACAAATGAGGTGGCCCATCGAAATCCTTCAGGAACTTCTAAAAGTCCCCATTTCGAATCTTGTTCATGTGATATTCTGCAACTGCAGTTGACTATATCCGCAATACAGCAAAATGTTCAAGCTGTTCCAAGAAGCATGTCGTCTCTTGTGAACTCACTTTTTTCAGAGGTTACCTTCACGCTTTTGCAGGGAACCTCAATGTCCTAATCGACTCTTATTCAAGTATTATTTGTTTATTTCCCCATCAAAGACCATAACAGTCACAAAATATAAAATGATAGTTCATCGAAATCAAAGGTGTCAATTTTTAATCAATCCACTTTCTTATTCCCAACTTTGATATTCCCGTTCATAGGGAAAAAAACAGCTAACTCATCCAGTCTTATCTGTCCCGAGCAGGTCCATCACCACCACCACAAACCACACCGGAACCGGCAAAACCAACATCAGCGCCGGCACCACCAGTGACCACTCCCTCACCGCCAGTCATTGTTCCACCATTTATTGGTCCACCGTCACCGGTTCCGGTTTTCTCAGAATATTATCCGATACCCATGGATCATCCATTCTACCAAGACCCATTATCATACGCCCCAGGTCCGGGGTCAAATCAGCCTGTGTTATATGAGCAAATTCAACCATCGCCTGGACTACATGCTTCGGAGCCGCCGGTACTACTTAATTCACCACCAGTAGAATATGTTCAAGGTAAATATGAACAACGGTTTTGATTTGTTTAAGAACTTTTTGTTCTTCAGTTTTACCTGTCATTTTTCTGCTTCTTTATCAGTGAAACGTCAGCGCTCATCGGTTTTTTCAAAGTGATGCCTCAAACAGAAGAACTTCAGGTGGGCAACTTAGTCGGATTCGACCAGGCCACCTGTCTTAAAGAGTCAAAGACAGTGAGATTCCGGTTCTCGCTTTGACTTGTCAGTCGATAGACGCTTCTATCTTCACTTGCCGTTAACCCGACGAAGGAAGGACAAACTGTGCAGATACCAGAATTCGTTTATTAGACTAAATCGGATCACTTGTTTTGGTTTTCTCTGGTCAGCAATCAGTGATCAGTCAGTCCGGTGACTAATTCGTAAATGACCTTATTATGTGGTGTTTTTATTCAGGTTTTAGATTGGCCTTATCGGTACGCTGTCTGCGCAGTTGTCTTGATCCTTGGTCAGGATAATGAGTATGATGATACGGCATCAACCGATCTTCAGTTTGAAACCCCACGATGTCGAATGCTTATTCAATCCCGGTCAGTTCTAAGGAATCGGTTAGTAAAATCGATTTCTCTTGTCGACATAATAATTGTGCTGCATCTTCTCCGGGAGCAAACCTAGTGAAAATAGTATCTAAGGGAAAGCAGTCCGAATTGTGCTACGAATGGCCGAGACCGATTGCGAGGTATTTCTTTTTGAGAATGTGCATGCTGGCCTTTTCATGCTGTGACCAGCATTGGTTAAAGAATTGAAAATGGTTCGAGAGACATGTATCACTCTTCCGATCATATGCGGGGAGAAATTTTTGGCATTTCCGTTCAAATCCAAGATCGCCTGGATTTCTAGGTGATTTTAGTTTTGAGCTGCGCTACCCTAGATAATCCGCTTTGGGCAAAGAAATCGATTTGATTGCTAAACATACTGGCCACGTTACCACAATTTGTGAGGACGATTTTGACGGCCGTTTGTCGGAAAATATTGAACTTCAAAATAACTAATCACAAACAATTGTGGGACATTAAAATTAATTTAGCTGAGGAAGGAATGAAAGTGACAAACAATCTGAGTTACTTGAATAAAGCTACAATGTAATCAAGTTGATTTGGAAGCTTAATCGATAATGTCAGGTTAAATCATTCGAGTCAAGAATTATTTCATGTCCAACGGTTGGGAATCTGAATTAGCTCAGTCGTGATTTATTTAGGTTGATTCAATAAGCTGAAAATAAACAAGTGTCTTCTGCACTTGTTCAACGTGCAAGCGACCACAAGTAGTTACATTTAGTCAATCAACTTGAAAACGGAAAATTTCAGAACCAAATTTTTAACAGGTACCATGCAAACAAGTGTCAAGTTGTTAAAACCTGATTCTGTTTGAACCACTTGGTGGGTTTTAAAAACGAAGGCCATAGTTTCATTGTCACGGTCCAAGCAAAGATGACAATATTTGTAGCTCGATTAGGTTCACACGAAAAACAGTTCTCCTCAGAGAACTACATGTACCTGAACCAGTAAGATAAAATGGGTAAACAGAGTCCAACTCAGTGCTTCAAGCCTTATGGAAAATTGCAAATGAATAGTCCAAGTAAATTTACGATGATTTCTGCATTGGTTCATTTCAACTATTCGAAATTATTCCTTAATATTTTTCTCTTGGGTTTTATGAAGTTACTGGACGTACTTTGATCACAATGGAGACCGTCCAGATTCAGTTGGACTGGCTTGAGTAAGACAATTTCACTGGCAGAACCGCGCCTAGGTTGCGAGTCATGTAATGCACAGGCCTTTGTTTGTAGTCGTTCCTGTGCTCAGAACCTGTGGGACAGTTTACTCGGGTACGTTGTATCAACTGGCCAAACTCCCACAAACCAGCAAGCAAGAAAAGCCTATTGGAGCATGACAAGCGGTTCATGCGCTACGAACACAACCGAGTTACGTAGGAAAATATAAACAATGAGTTCAGTCCATCTGATGTATACCGATCACCAATAGGCTCGACAATTAGGCATTCGTGGATGCTAGTTCGCATTCGGTATTCACTTAAGGTTGTTCGTTTCTACGTGGTCATGGGGCTAATTCTCTTACAATCACCGTTGCTGAACAGGATCAGAGTGACGACACAGAGGAGAACTGGTCAATGGTTGCGTCTGGATATGTGATCCTTCAACTCCATCACAGTGGCTTACCGGATCACATGTAAATGAAATGAAATTATCCCAAACTTAAAACTGAGACGGTTAGTTGATGTTTTGTTATTCGGAGGCATGATCTCCGGGAATGCAGATCATTTCACACATGGTCGTTTCTCATTTGCCCATTTGGTACAGGTTTTCCGCTCTCGACAACATATCAATTCCGAGAGACAGGTTTGACTCACGTGAAGGCAAAAATCTTGTGGTCAGTACAGTTGGATCTGATAAAAAGGATGAAGGATATCAAAATAACTGTTGACGGTACAGATTGGTGTAACTCAAATGGAGGAATAGGTCCGATTCAAAATGATACACATGCTATTTAATATGATAAATTTACACTATCCGAAATGCCTGCCGGAAAAGTTAGTGTGTCTAAAATGACAAACATTTTTATTAAATTCTAACCACCCATGTCAATTAAAGCCGATCTCTTCCTGTCTTTCAGAGCCTCAAACACCAACTGGTATGAAAAGCTTTGGTTCTGCTAATTTTACCGTAATTGTTATGGAAATTATTGTGCGTGATATCGTCGAAGTAGAAAAATTCACATGTCCGGTCTCTACTGAAGTGAGATTATGATGGTGAGGATGATGATAATGAGAATGAGAATGAGGATGACGATTCGAATGGTGACGATGATGATCTGGGTAATGCAAATGGGGAACAAAATGGGATCAACAAGACTGAAACTGCGTTTAACAGACATTAATGAAAAAGGCATGATAGGATTGATTTTTATCAAACAGTTTGCTAATGAATAGTAATCTACTAAGACTAAAAAGAATTTAAACTGAAAATGAATTCTGGTCTAACACTTGGATTCGATTGATTGGTAGATTTTTATTCTTGCATTGAGCCGTCATGAAGCCGCCCATAATTTTCCAGTGCTATTAACCTGATTTTGAGATATCCTCCACAGATTGTAAACAGAAGCAGTACTAACTGAGCCACGTTCCCGAAAACTGTCCCCATGATAACGGGGTGCTTGCACGGACCACAGAAAAATCATCTAGCTATTACAAAGAACCTTATTTGTAAGATCAAGGGCAACACTTCTCTTGCCCACCTGTAATCTCAATCTTTCATATTTTTATCGATTTTCAAATGGTCAATTATTGTCTGCGCATCCTCGCTTCCCTGTGAAATGATCTGATTGTTTTTCACTCTGTGTCTGTGCCATACCCTTGTGTCATTGGCTCGGCACAGTTATGAAAGCACACGATGCAGAATGACAATGCAAGACGTCACGAAGAACTGAATTATGGAGAACTTGGCCGTACCCTGGAGCATAGACATGTCTTTTGCTCTCAGATCCTATCACAGCACTATTCCCAATCGTTATTATTGTCAGTGTTGCTTCATGAATGTTTCACATTTGGTTAACCTAGTCCGTTTTCATCCCGATAAGGTGTCCGAGTTTGGATATACAAATAAGTGAAACGAAAAATCCTGGAATGTCAGAGCACTTAGTGGTTTCAAGTTAAATAAAAAGACAATGAGTTACGTAAAGTAAGAAATCGTGCGTACGTTGAGCGTCGCATATTCAACAGATTCGGAACGGCAAGCACTCAGTTGCACAAGCCCCCCCCGAACCCTGCCCCACCCCTGGCCACTGATGTGAGCATAGAAACAATTGGCCCAGAGGCTTAAACTCTACTGACACGTGTCACATGCTGATTGTTTGAAAAGTTGGTCAATTATGTGTCCACATATTCTTTGAGATGCGAACTAGTGTGACTCCAAACGGCTAATTTCCTGAACAGTTTTTGATCCTATGTAATTGTTTTTTCGCCTGAGTATGAATAATTACAAACGAGCTTGTCCACCACTTTGTTATTCGCACTATGGCCTATAAGACTCTTTAGGCGAATGTAACTAGTTGTTGTATTCAGTTTACTTTTGTGCTATCCGAGATAGTGTGCCAAATAATTCAGCAATTTTTTGGCCACAAAAATAGCATTAGTGGTGAAGATGGTAATTAGAGAGGCGGGTCAACATTAATTTTCACATTATTTCAGTAATATATCAAAAAATATTCGGAAATGTCACTCAACTGCCTCATTGCAACCTCGTTTGAACAGATGTGAAATTAACTCCGTCTAAGGTGCATCGATTATCTGCCTATTGCTCTACAATCTACGAGCAGATGCACTCTACCAATGTTTTGTGGAAGAGAATCAGGAGCTTATTTCAGTCCGGACACAACTGCCATGATTCCGAATAGTTCTACTCGTAAGAGCACCGGTCATTTTTGGGTTCCTATCATTTTATGATGACGTCTTGTGAATGATTCGCTGTTTTGTTACTTCCGTTTATTTAGCGGATGCCATCATGGATAATATGGGTGAGTCATGGAGCATGTTGGATGAGAAGAAAACGAAATAAACAAACGTTTTGTTCTACACCGAGTAGGCTTCACCTCCCGAGTATCCGGTTGCTTCATGCCACAAGCAATTGAGTTTTGTCGTAAATTTCACACGTCAAAATGTTCACCGATTCCCGACAAGGCAAGCAGTCTAGGCCAAATTGGTCAACACCAATACGTGCTCAGCCGAACTGGAACCAGCTACATAAACATATTTAGGCTAAAAACGCTTCGCCTGCAATATGACACCTAGAATGATGGATTACTTCAATCCCAACAACCAGAAGACGTCTAGAATCTTCTCCTGATTATAGTTGGTATTATGAAATACGGCAAAATAAATTGTTATTATTGATGAACTTAGAAAAAGAAGGAAATATTCTTCTGTACTAAAACTCAAATTTGTGTTTTATTTTTTTTCGCTCAGTGGAAGTGATGAGTAAGCTGTTTCATGAAATTCAATCCAAACAAGATATTTGGTCCATACACCCAGTTGGATAGATATTCTGCCATGCACATTAGTAGAGGCAAACTAATCAAAATAAACTATGTAAACAAAAGAAGTGAGTATGAAGTTCACGAACAAACACAACTGCAGTTCATGAACGGTTTTACTCATAGTGAAACGGACAGATTAATGCATCTTGGGCGTAATTCATGTCAATGAAATTCCAGTTAGCTGGTAAATGGTCGTTACCACATATGACCTCTCAGGACCTGATATGATTTCGTATCACTCCAGACTCCAAGTTCATTAGTGCCATTTCCTGCACACGTAGTAGGCCTACTGTACTCACTAGCAAGCAATTCGTACGAAAAAGACGAAATGCCTGTGGAGAATAAAACGATGAGGTATTTGCAACGTTTTGAACAACGACAATGTGTATTTCAGTTTTGCGCTTCGCAACCTGTTGCCTATTGCACAAAAACAATCTTGTGAAATCTCAATGGGGTTGGAGGCCGTGAGGTGAAAGAACTTCAAGACAAAACGTCACGAGATAATATGCCTACCGAGGTAACATCTACCGAGGAGAGAGATTGACACCAAGGGAACAGAGGGGAGGGGAATTTCTACAACTCCGGTTCCCCATTCGTGTATATGCAAGCACAACCTTGTTTGTGTGTTGTTTCTAAGACCGATTTTTTGGCACTTGTTCCGTACTAGCCAAACTCTAGTATCATCAAATAACAAAACTCGTAAGAGTGGACACTTGCCAAGTTCATACTGGCAGGTAACCCATGCATATGTAAGTTTTCCTATTCGTTTTCTTTAGTGAAATATAAACTAATATTTGGAGCCCAAACTGATTATTCTATCGTGAAATTTCACCCATTTCAAATTCAGTGATAACTTGTTTCGATCAGTAAAACCATCATTTGATCGGCATACTGGGCCGCAACGAGTCTACGTACGACTTACTGAGGTGGTCTTTATGAGATTTTTCTTGCTTTCTCATCCCAAAACCTAAGCCCGATAATGTATTTACAAGTCCTGTTCTCCAGTATATAGATGTTACGCATATGAATGTGAAGGCAAAAATTTCTCGTCACACAAGGTCATTTTCATGATTATTGTGCACTTGGATGTCCTACTTACCCGCCTATCACGTGACCATCTAGTCTGTCTCACTCTGCGCACTCCGTAGTCGGCATAACTCATTATAGCTTCATTCGAATTGTCAACAAGGTTCATGGGTTAAGAATCGCTCAGGAATAGAGGTTGGGACGTTTATCACCTAATTAGTAGTAGTCCCCATATTTCAGAGTAACTCCTTGTCGAATCCACGAACCGCTTTCGTGACATTTTGTACTTGTCCAGTGTAAGGCGGGCCAAATATTTGGGAAAACTCTCTTTGCCATCAGTTCTACTCATGGATCATGGTAAAATAGCTTTGGAACTTTTCGGAGGGATTGTATTTCTGATCTGGTCAAGCACAGTTATTGAGCGATGCACACTAGGAATGGAACTTGTTCCGTTTCATACTGGCCTGAATCCTTTGAAATATGCAATTGCGAACGGATCATTTGAATGAATGATGAATCTCGCCGGAAGTAATTTTCAGCTGGTATAACTGGCGATTTTCATCTTTATTTCAATAGAGCATAATACTACAAGTATGTTTTGATTTGATCACTGGAAATGAAATTAGATCAAATGTCGTTGGTATACTTACTAAGTCCTTGGTGGATTGATCATTTGAGTGATAACTTGACTGAGGCATCAGTTAATTAACTGGCTGATCCAATGATCATTTGATTAACTGATTAATCATTCAGTGGGTTAATTGATTGGTTGTTTGTTCATTCCGTTTATTTATTTTTGGTTGATTGACCAACTGATTGATTATTTGACTGACTAAAAGACTGGCTCCTTGGTTGACTGGTTGTTTGGTTGATTGATTGATTTACCGAATACCTGAGATTCGTAAGTCAACATTTTTAATTAAAAAAGGCGGAATTCCCTCAATATGCTTAACCTTATTGCTTCAGGCAAAATTAGTTTCCACGCGACATGATTTCTAATATCATTGGGAAAAACGTTAGCACATGATTTTTACCCAATCACCCATAGGTCATCAGTTCAGAAAAATTTCGAATTATTTTCTTTGGTTCTTAAACTCCCTCGCTGATTGATGGAACTGCAGTTTTTCTACCGCGATCAAAGTAATTGGTTAGGAAAAGTGGCAGATTAGTCTGACGGATCATTAGAACTTTTGAAATTGTGTCTGAGTCTTCCGTTGACAATAACTGACCGAATTTAGTAATCGGTATACGTTCCTCCTAGTTTGCTTCGATGGTGATTGATTCTGTTTTCAAACAGGTTATGACAAAACAGTCGCCACAACACAGAGCTCGCAACCGAACTCACTAGGTTGCATTTCCGACGTTTCCGTATTGTCAATTGTGAAACAACTATATTTCAACAAGTTTTGTGTGTGAATGCAAATATAGTTAACCGCCTGGATTCCACATACATGAGTAATTGACCCATGACACGCACCAACATTTTCACGGATACCCTACCTCGGATTGAATAACATGTAAAATGAATTAGCTAGTTTGTCTTTCACCTCGCTCAATCGAATCGGATCTCCGCTCGGAGTTTGTGTTTGCTCGGCCGTATTTTTGTCTTCAAAACTTGGAAAATGGGTCATATCCCGATGATCCTTGTGCCCAGTGGTAAATAAATTTGTCGATTATTTTCAAGTGACTGTCCACCAGACAAACGAATCCTTAAGGCTCTAGCTACCCTAGCGGAAGGACTCGGTAGGGTGTAAATCTCTAGAAATAGGCAAATCATTCAATCGAGGGAATTAAAACTGAATCATTTAATAGGTCACGTGATTGCCGTCGCATTGAGTCGGTCACGTGACAATGAGTGACGCGCTTGTACCTACCTGCGAATTGCTTGTCGGACTTGCTCACACCGTCCAGCCTGGGTTTCATTGAATTTATCCTTACTGGGACGATTCGGTCGCACAAATTGTACTCCTCAGCTTTAATGCGCATTATATCACTATCGTCCATGGATTGTATTCCGTCTTGCAGGAAATCTTTTCATCCTAGTTATTTGTTTATGATTTTTTTGGTTCCTGTTCGATTAACGCCTACGGTCTCATTTGGATCTTTAATTTTGTTTTGACCGTGTCTGGTCCAGCGGCCGTAACTTTTATCCATGAGAGTTTCCGAAAATTTCCGTGTAATTTCTTTTCCAGTGCTGGACAGAGTCATAGACGGTAAGTTTGAATGTAGAGCGCACAGATTCTTGTGGACATTTCAGTCGGATTTATTATTACGGTATTAATATCTTGGCTAGCTGATTATTCAGTAACCATCATAACAATTATCTGAAATTTTAGAATCTCTTCAAAGTAAGTTTATTTAATCTATTTGACCGGATTATTGAATAGGTGTATCTGCTGTACGTACCATTTCCAATATGCGCATTGCCGATAAAACGTTCCCTTTGTTGTCGAACAATTGTGGTAGGTAGACGTTTGGACTGGTAAATTATGGTGAACCGATTTACTGAGTACCGTCATCTGACTACGCGGTTGTTGTTGGGGGGCAAAGTCCATTTGTTCATGCTATAGAGTCACAAGAGCAATTGAGTGCAAACTGTATTTGTCAGAAAATTGGCAACCGGTTGTTAGCCTCTTAACATCTGGCTTGAGTACAACGCATGGGTTGCCACTTGTTTTGTCTACTTCAAGTGTTGTTTTCGCTGCCGAAACGTCAGAAAATGACCGAATTCATGGGGCTTGTGTGCCAGAACATCAAGAAAGCACAAATCGGCCGCAGGGCACCTCCTAAAGTACCCATTGTTCAATCTTAGTGAAACCGAGGCAGAGCAAGTCCACTGATTACCTGTGTAAACACGGAGGATCGACCTGGCCAGCCTAGCGGTAACGAGGCAGCATCAACTAGCAAACGTAACCGGATGGCAAACTTGTATGGACCTAAAGGGGATACTAGATTTCCGGTTATGCAAGCCAATATGGAGGACCAGAACGGTCAAAACTAGTCCGTAAATCAGTCAGAAATGCGAACAATGCTGCCTGTGATAACAGTGATCACGATCAAAGCTGCTTAGTGTCATCAAATCTGTAAAAAGTCAAATAGGCTATTCTTGACCTAAATCTTTCCCTAAGTCTTTGCACGTGCACGTGAATAATACGAAACTCAAGAATGTAGCTAACTGAACATTTTACTCGAATCGGGTCAGGGATTGTCCAATTCAATAACAGGGGATTTGACGATCCATTTATGTCCGAAATTTCATATTTCTGCATTGGTTTTCAAGTAAGAATATGATAAATACTGAATTCTTTTCTAAACATTAGGTGAAAGAGACAGCCAGCGGTTGGAATTAATTCAAAATAGACAATTCGGTCTACTTCTAAACAAAATCATCGCACATCGTGTGCGGTTTGACATTTCCCCTTGTGCAACATTTTTGACCGCAATAAAAACAGGGAAGCATTTTGTTGAACCGTTCAAAAGTAAAAATTAAGACCACTATTCAGTGACTAAAAAAGACGAAAGAGATTCGAGACTGGAATTTTACGTCTAGTAATTCCAATTACAGATATTCTTTAAAGGTCAGCTGCGGTCTTCGTTGATACTGTCGAAAAATCACTTGTCAGAATCCACGAGCTGACAGATTGTCAAGAATTTCTTTTTCACTGTGAATAGCCCATTGTTACTTGTTTTAGTTAGACTGAATCATGTTTGCATTGTGCACGATAAAGCTCGGATTTTGCTGAATTCATCTATCTAGTGGCGATTCCCGTTAGTGTGGAAGAATTAAGTGTATCAGTTTTTAAGGAAACCAGGGCATTTTCCCGCGACATTTGGTGCGCAAACGTTTCGAGATTATGAACTGCTATCAGAAATATTTGAGCCTTGTAATTTTATATGCTACTCGCATCCTACCTGCATCTAATAAGTGCTTGCAATTAAGCCAATCGATCAAGCCTTATTTGGTTTTCCATTTCAAATTATACATTATATGGCCAGTAAACATGAACTGTAGAATTCTCAAAAACTAAAACACTTCATAATGACTTCATTTTTCACAAACAAGCTACACGCTGTTACTTATTCATCAAATGCTATGTTTCATTACTAACGCTACCTATTAACTCATGAATAGTGGGACATATCAAGGTACAGGCAGTTATGTATTGCCAGCAAAAGGACACGCTATCCGTTACACCCTAACCACGTTGCCCTGCTCGGTCGACTAAAACTAACTATGGTCTTTACATACAAGTCTCACTCAGTCGGTCAGTCAGTCAGCTTGCTGTGATTTTGGCTAAATAGAACGATTAGTTGATTAGTTATTTGGTCAGCCGCACGGGACAATTTCTGCTGCTGGATCAATGGAACGAGCCGCGCTTGACCATTCAAGGTGGCATTTGCTGCACCGTCTCAGCCTATCACAGAAGGGCAAACTGATGTAGGTGTGTGTCAGTACCGGCTGGTTTATTTGTCCAAATTCAAATATTACTTGGCAAACACAGTTATCCAGTAGGACTGTTAGTAGGGACTCAATGAAGCGACCCACCTGTCACTGTATCCCTACTTCGTAAAGGACTAGGAAAATTGCATCAACACAGGTTACAACATCACACACACACACACACAGAACAATTACTCCGATCAAGACAATAGCTAAACAAGCATTTTCTTTGTTCGTTCACTTAGATGCGCTTCGTGAGTCGAATTCGATAAATTCCCATAACAGTGTTGCTTACAGACGTTTTGAACAAATGAATGGACACTGGTGTGTGATTAGCCATTTAGGATAGTATGACATTGTCACGAAGAATTGACCAGATTCATAAAATTAAACTTACGTCTTGCTGAGAGCGGAGAGGGATAAAAGTGACTCACGTTCTTACTCGTCACGACAAAACAGGAAATCTGGACTGTTCGCTAAGAACACTAAAAACACGGCAGACAAGTTAACAGGATGAGTCGCGTCTACACACCGATGCAGGCAAGTGAGCAGTCGATCTCGGTAGACAGACGTAACTCTTGCTGGTCTCGGCGGTCGGAACGGTCATTTCGTGTGTTAATTTACCAACACTGCGCTGCAGATCTAATCCTCGCTCCGGATCGACACAAAAATCAGGACGGTAAGAGCACAGGGCATCTAAATTCCCCTTCATTCAGTAGTCGAGAAACATTATTTTACAGGTGTTTGTGATGTCATTCGAGGTAGACCGGGGGAGTGGGGATTGTTGGTTCCTGCGTACGAATAAAAGTGACCGGATTTGTACGCCATTTTGAGGTTCTAATGAGTTGCAGTACTATGAAAGACGGTAACTCCGCTACTTAATCCATTGGAAAATAAGCTCCTAAGAATGCTTTCCATCGAAGTTGGTTCGCTTCTTTTTCACCATTGTTCCTTTGCAGACGATGCTAGACGGTTATATTTCTTCTCCAAATATTTTTCCTTACCACGGCTTCGGATTATTTGAAATAACTTATTATTTTATGTACAAATAGTATGCGGTTTCGTTTTGCACGAACTTCCGGCAAACACAATGATGATGCAGCAAAGAGGTGCTTCTTTGATCCCATTGTAGTTTCCTTTTGCCAGTTAAAAGGACAAACGCTGACCTACACTATTTTATACAAGCGATACGTTGGTCATAGTCCCATTCATAAGGAACCCCAACATTTTAGAACTGTTGTACACCTTCGTTAATTCCACTAAACGGCAAAAGTTTCTGTTTCATTTGAGTAAGAAGAGAATGACTTTCGGATTTGTTTAGACCAACATTATAAAGAAACTGGTTGGGTCAGCACAGAGGTCTAGTCACAAAAAGCTCCACTGATTGGCCACTATATGCATTTTTCAAGTTCCTCCACACATAAAAAGGGGCCTTGTAAGCTGAAATTTTGCCAACTGACCGAAATTGTCTTCTTCTGGTCTGCTGAGTTGCCGAACGACCATTTGTGGTGTTTTTCTTAGCGCAAACCGTTTCAAAGCCCTTGCGATGAATGCGCACAGCAGAGTTCACGAGTCTGTTGCAGCCAGAAATGTCCAGCTGGTCCGGGAAAAGTCGCACTGCCCATTGCAAAGAAATGCCATCCACATGACTGTTACCGACGATGTCGAATTCACGTCCCAAATCAATTTTCGTGACTTCCACCAACCAGCGACCTGATTCGCATAAATTTCCAATTGTAAAGATCCTTGCAGATGGGTTGATATCTTATTTGCTGCGCTGTTCAGTATTCAAGCGCTCGAATTGATAAACAAGGAGATAGGCGTTTCATAATGAATGAGTTTGTAAACAGCATACCGCTATGAAAGTACTCTAGTGCTTATGCTCCATGCAAAGTAAAAGGGAAACTGGTTTCAATAAACGAAGTTTTTAAATACAAACACACAAGTAACTGCAGATCACCCCAGAAAAACACTCGCACGTTGGGGACTTTATGCATAGTTCTATGGGTCCAAGAAATCAATTTTGTACCATTAATTAATACATACGGATACTGTATGCAGTCGAACTAATTTAGTCCACATCATTTATGTGAAATAAGTCATTGTTAACACTGATTGCAGTAGACTTGATCGGAAATCGAAATTACGTTCTTTCAACACTCGTAACACCAAACACTAGGGAGTCTAAACTTTTGCATTACAGATCGGGGAAGGAAACAATGGCACCTACTTAGTAAATAGTTGAGCGATTCACTTGTTGTTCAATTTCTTCAGTGGTAGGCTGATTAACTGGTTCATTGGTCAATTAATCAATTGAATAATTGGTCGGATGAATGCCTGGTTTACCGTCTGCTTCACTAATTAATTGATTCACTAAATACGCATTTATCTATTGATCGATCAACCGAATAATTCAAACGTGGCTCCGCAAGCATGTCAAGTAGTATGAACCCAGATATCTGTTTTTGTTACTTTCCGCAGTAAATATTTCATAATGAAAATACATACGATTATTAAGATTTCAAGCTTACCACTTGCATACCCTAATGAATGCTTTTCACCGGGTGAAACCATTTTTAAACTGCAGATCCCAGTGCAAGTAAGTTACCAAGCGGAATAACTTTATTTGTGAACAGTAAATTTTGCGTGAGAAAAGAAACCTATAAAGAAATTTCAATCATCATACATTCCTTCTAAAACTTTGTTTACTCCACACCGGATCACCGTAGAAACTAGCCTTAATTTGTTAGAATAAGGAGGTACCTAATAATAAGTATTTTTATCAAGGCAAGCAGTTTTGAACAATAGCATGATAAACTGTTGAACTGTGTAGCTTTTTCTGAGAACTATTCAGACAGTCAGCAAATCTCCCTTTCTAATAGTATGGATGCTCTGGTATTTCGTGGGCATGTCAAGCTCCCTAAAAGGAAATATACCAATCCACTGAAATTTATTTAATTGATCGATTGCGAAAATCACGACCAACCAAAGGGGTTGCATGGTTTGCAAGATCAGTAGTACACGCCATGTGTCGATCTTGTCATCTTGACAAACGGCGTAACGTTTGTGATCCACACACTCACACACGCACACAAGCACACCAATCTCAGCAATCATGACTACGCGAAAACCAAGATTGAGGTATGCAAAACATTAGTTCTCAGATTGCTAACAATACACGTGTGCTCACTTCTTCCAGCAGACGCAACATCCTGTCTTTTATTGGAACATCTAATATGCCAACAGAAATTGAATCTTCCATTGTTTGCACGTACTTTTTCTTCATTTCACTTGGGCCTCGTTGATATGAAACGATTGGATTATTTCAAATATCCCCACTATTATTTGACGATAACAGTTGTCGAGCTAGTCGATTGGCGCTAAGAGTCAAATAATTTTCGCTTTGTACGAAACATTTTTTATGATTCGTGATAACGTTTCTAGAGCAAGAAAATTCGGGTACGTTTCTAACGGCATTTTTAAAGGCCCTTTTCGAATAGTACTTCCAACTCGGTGCTTTCAAAGAGCATTCAACAAGCTTTCTATGTACGGAGGCAGATAATAGATCAATAGCATGGCCTTACATTGTACAACTTGTCAACTGGAGTATTTTCACCGCCAATTACTTTATATTCTGACCCTTTCATTGGCAATTACGTGCGGATGCAGAAAATTTGCTAACAAGGCCCGAAAAAACAACTAGTATTCCATTTTAAACAGATTAATTGTCATGGTTAGTTCAATGAAAAAGACAATGCTAAAGCTATATGGTCTCAAAAACAGTTAGTCCCTTCGATCATTTCGAATAGAACTGACAGAAAGTGCACAGATTGCTAGATGCAAGCATTTCGCTTGATCTTCTCTCAGTCCCGCTCGTACAGCATGTTAATTCGTGTTGGAATAAGACGAGGAGGAACAAAATGAAAAACATGCAGCGTCGAGAAACTCGGGAAAATTTTTGGCGAAAGCCGAATGGCTAATACCAGGGTAGGCACACATTAATGCATAGGTTTTGTGCCCATATTGATGGTTTCATTCTGTTGATCGATGAAGTACCATAAAAGCCTTCAGTCTCGGGTTACGGCCCTGTAGAATCTTGCATCTCGCAATCTGTGCCATCTATCCGTTCTATTCTTATTATAGTCTCTCTACGGTAGTTACCACCAGCATTGGATATCACAAGTGGCCCGAAGATACATCGAGCATTTGAACTACTAAGCTACTAAAAATGGTTGTCAGAATTGCAAAATTCTTTGCCAGTTTTCACGCGTTTCCTTGGTAACTTGAATATGTACGGTGTATCACAATCGACTAGTAGACCACTTGAGTTTTGCGTTACCAAAACCCACATACTAAACCGAATGTGACTGTCAATCACGTCGTTATTTCGATCTGAATTGCTTTCTATTCACTGTTACTTAAGACAGTAGTGTGTGCTCGAACTCTAACCTACTATAATCAAAATATTTTCATGACTAAATTGACTAAGTGGTCATTTCACGTATTCAGCAGTAAGGTAAAACTCATTTCAGTAGTGTCCCTCATCAGACAATTTTGGAACTTCAGAATCATGCATGCATAACCCAACTCAGTCGGGATGTTAATACAATGAATTCAGTGTTTTGTTTATCTGATTGTTGTATTATGGGATGAATTTCGTACTGGAACTACCCTCACATGTGACAAGTTTTCCAGGTATCCTGAATCTCAATTTCGCCAAGAGTAGTTATCAGTTGGCTTGTCACTCTTCTTAACGTTTGTCTTTTTTCTGCGGCTAAAATAATCAACTTAACAACAAATCTGACCGACCACAACTGGGAAATTGATGGAGGAGCTTACCGAAACCTCAGCTTGTTAGCATTTGCGCCAACGGCACTCCCTTCCAGACCAATAAATGTTTTTGCATCATCAAAATCGGATTGAAAAACAAAGAGAATTTAAAACTGTATTGTAAAATCTTTATCCAGTATGTACAATTCGCGTACTATCCGATTGCGCAAGCATATTCTTGGTCTAAATCTCCACAGTTTGGACATTTTTTCAATCTCCTTAAAGTTGCGTGATTTCTTTTTTGATTTTCCTGGAAACATAGTTTTGGAAAGTGTTATGTATGGTAAGTTTAATTGCTTGACTAGTCGAATTGTCCAGTTCTTTCGAAAAAACAAGCCATATAACAATGTAGAATATGTTATACTTAGTTGCGCATTTTTTTGCTCTGAATTATTCTGACAGCAAAAAGTTCCCAAGTTCCCTTACAAATATCTTTATGCTTTTGACAGCCATTTACCCGTCACTGTTTTTATCGCTGGGGGTCACGTGCAGCCCTACGATCGAAACCGGATGCCGTTTATTATTTCGAAGAAATCAATCATCACCATACCGTATAGTGCACTGTACAGCCGATCGAACACAGTTGCACATACTGAAAACCGAAATTATGAGACACTGAATCTCTAGTTCACCGTGTCATCGTGCATGTGGAGGATGTACTGGGGTGGGTGAACAGTAAGCACGAATTTTGAGGTGGTAAGCCCTTGCTTCACTCGCACATCGGTTCTGCCGCAATTTGATAATGTTCTACTGTCCTATTCATTAGTAGTCACAGAAGATCTTGAAAGTTTAACAAACTCTAGCCTTACTTAAGTGGCCGTCGGCCGTATTTTGGTAAACTGGGGCTGTTTTTAGCATCCCCAAAACTGGGTTGAAAAAACTACACACTTTTGGACGATCAAACGCACGTTCGTCCTAGGAATTCTGATAAAACTTCAGCCCAGATAATGACTCTTGGGGCGGCTCGGAACTACGAGGAGAATGACAAGCAGCAATTGAACGGTAGCCATGGAGAGCCTGAAGATGGCTAGGAGATGCCGCAGGGCAGGAATCCAGGTAGTAGATGCCCGCAGCTGTGCCGGTATGATAGGCTGCATGAGAGAGAACAATCGCCCCAATTACGAAACAGAACTGCCGAGTCAGAAAGAGAAAAAATCACCCATTTAAAATTAGGGTTAGCCAACTGACTGAATTCATGCTTTATTTCCAAGTTGAATTTGCATTGCTGAGTACGGTAAATGATTTCCAGCGTATAGCTTGATCCAGTTCCTCTATAGGGAATCCCGTTACTGACGAGTAATTTAGCATCCGGAAAACGGCCCACTGTAACTATATTTTTAAAATCGTCTTTCAAACTTCTATTTCTTGAATACGGTGAGAGTTGTCTACGAACAAGAGGATAGATGTGCGCTGCCTTTATGCAGCAGTCAAAGGTTATTCAGTGGTTTGATCCGGGAGTCATTCGACGTTTAGTTAGGCTGATTTGGTAAAAATAAACCTAACGGCCTTAGAGGAAACTCAATGGTTACTCACAAGCAAAATGTGAGTTTTAGTTTGATTGTTTGGTAATTGAAAGAAATAGGTGGAAAGCGAAGTTTGTCTCATGTACCTGGCAGCCCTAGCGACCCATAGACGAGATAAGAATAAATAAAGATTTTCGCAACAGAACCATGCTGCTATTTACATTTCATGCACTCGTACATGTGGTTGTAACGGGAACACTCAAAAGATTTTCCCTAAACAATAAGGCCTTCCTCAGAATTAGCCGTATGTCGACACGCGAAAATCCGAGAATTCACGAGACATTCAGCCCGTTACCAGGACAAGCTTATTGTTAATCGCATTAATCGCATTTAAACATACTGAAAAAATCGGGAAGTGATAAATGAGAGGAATAGCGTTGTTATACAATCAATAGATCCGCAATGTTCTTGTCATTTATATCCAGAAAATGAACGAACTAAAGCTGTTACCCTCGCTAACGGCTGCCGTCAACCACGCGCTTTTGGAAATCATGTGATTTCGGTCACGTGGCACATTATTTCACCTCCGGCGGTCATTGGTTAATCAAAGTTTGGCCGGTTACAGCACCCCGAGAACGAAGGGGAGCTACATCACTAAAGTTCCATAGTTTACAACGGTGTAACATAAATAAGTAGGTCTAATCACGTTTATTCTTGGGAAAGCCTTTTATGCAGTTTGAAGTCAGTGCAAGAAAAATGCTTATTATTTTATCTGAAAGGGAGATTGTGAAAAAATTAACTGTCTTCTAACTTATTGAAATTATCTGTAGTCGCCGTGAGTTCCAAGCCCGGGAAATGGACATAAAAATTGCTATTTTTGCCGCAGTTGAGACTGCATTTTACGGGATTTTGGTCCCTCAGCAAATTTCTCATCACTACTGGAGGTAAAGTCGTCAGTGCACGTGCGTAGTTGAATGGATTCTCTCATACTTAAAACATTTCCATTGGATCTGACCTTCACCAGGGAACTACGCGTTTACTTTCCACCTAATGTCCGTTGGTTTGACACTTGAACTTTCAAGACCAGCATTCGAGTTGGAAAGTTTGATTTGTTCTATCGTTGTTGCTATTTCCGGTGCGTGAACATTGTGCAATTCGACTGTTGTAGTCAGATCTGTCTGTTTGCAATCTGAACGCTAAACTTGGCTATCAGAACCCCATGAAAACCAACAGCCCGGTCAAGGACCAACAAAAAATTTCAAGTTCACCACGTGAGCGCAAGCTTGACTGAAGACACCCGTGAACCCCACCCTGCACGTTTGACCACTGCGATTAACAAGCCACTCAGCATCACGGTGATTGTGTATACGACACGATTTTCGTTCCCGGTAAAGTCTCATACACTAGACACAAGAGAAACTGTTGCTATCCCCTTTCAAAATCCATCCGTGAGCTAGAAAATCAATTCGCATTAGCTGTTCGGCATAACTCACACAGCTTGTGGTAAAATGTAACGAGTTTGAATATTGATGCTTTATAGCTACAGGTTGGCAGTTTTCAAAGCTTTTTGTGAGCGTTGAACTTTGCGTTTAGATCGCAGCGGCCTCATCACCAACCGAATATACGTCATCAATCATGATCAAAAACCAAATTTGGGTGATATTGCCCTCTCTTTTATTCAACCTGTCTCTTCTGTCTCCAACCCAATCTCTTTGTCCCTTCTGCCTACCCATAGTATCTCCATTGTTAACACGCCCGATAATCGCAATGGTTTATTATCAAGTAGTGTAGTAGGTGGTTTTCAGTCTGCTAACTCACATTTTCTCAAGCCTCGTCAGCCTCTGAATCTCGATTCCTTCAATGTGCGCACTTTAATGCAGGCTGGCCAACAAGCGTATTTGGCTCTGACAGTGGACTCACTTTCGATTGATGTCTGCTGCGTGAGCGAAACACGAATTCAGAATTCGAGTAGAGTGATTCAGCTAAATGCGCCAAACGTCTCGTCAAGATATTTACTTCGCACTTCAGGAGACGAAGCAGCTCAAGCTGTGGGTCAATGCGGTGTAGGAATGGTCTCAAGTTAGAATGATTAAACGACCCACTTAGACAGGACCCCGGTTAACAGTCGCTTGTGCATCGTGAGGCTGCAGGGATCAGTCGGCGTCCGGAAGGATAGTAGTGTTAAGTGCAGTTTATTTGTCATCTCGGCATACGCTCCAACAAACTGCAGCACTGAAATTGAAAAGACGAGTTTTATGATGATCTTGTCACTCTTGTTTGGAAGAGCAAACGCTCTGACATTGTAGTGGTAGCAGGTGATTTTAATGCACAATTTGGAAAACTGAGTGCATCGTAATCCTGTTCAAGTGGGCGATGCGCCTTGCCTGCTCAGCGAACAGATAACACGGAAAAACTTCTCCAATTCTGTGCAGATAATCATTTATTCCCATCTAGTACGAATTTCCGACACAGTTCGCGTCGCACAGCGACGTGGCGTTCCAACTCGACAGGTGCACTGAGTCAGATTGACCATATCGCAGTTAGCTACCGTTGGCGCGGTTCTGTCTAAAACTGTAAGTCGTACTGGACCACAAACGTCGAATCGGACCATGCGATTTTTGCTGCAGCTGAATGGCCATCGACGCAGGCCACAAACCCAATGGAGCAAAAACGCGAGCTGCCTAACTGCAAGGAAATGAATAAGATGCGTCGGCAGTTGCAGCGTCAGTTGACCACAAGCCTTAGGAATGACCGCGAAAGCTGGTGGGTTAAGGTAGCCGAAGTGATGGAAGTGGCGTTCGCTTCAGGTAACAGTCAAAGACCGTTTAAGCCTATACGCGACAGTGGTGGGCGGCGAACTTCGGTTAGTGAAGTCGTGTGCGATAAGAATGGAGAGCTCATTCATGGTAGACGGGAAAGACTGGACCGTTGGGCAGAACATTTCAAGGATCAGTATAACTAGCTATACGCTATCGTATCTAGCCCGACGCCTGGCGCTGTGAATCCTTGGGAAGTATCACATGACCCCCCAACGGAAGTGGAAGTGGAGTCGAATATTCGGCTTCTGAAGAGGGGAAAAGCTGCCGGTCCCGACGAACTTCCTCCAGTTCTTTTCAAATTGGGGGAGGAAGCTCTGGTGAAATCACCTACCTCCTTGCTTTATGATAATTGGAACGAGGAGCATATCCCGCTATCGTGGGGTGAGTCACTGATTGTACCCATCTTCAAGAAGGGTACACGGAGTGACTGTAGCAATCATCGTGGGG